>JBBPCZ010113357.1:0-10605 GCA_037974445.1 Brycinus macrolepidotus
TTGTCGGCGTTAAGTAAATCATGCGTTAACGCGATAATAACGCGTTAACTTTCCCAGCACTAATATATATATATATACACACACACACACACACACACACATACACACACACACACACACACACACACACACATATATATATATAGTATTCTGCTATTAGTTAATACATAGGCTACAGGACATTTAAATAAAACACATATAGGACATAAAACAAATGACAAATGTGTATGCATTTAACTAACCTCTTGGACTTCTTCATCTTCCTCAGCAGTGTTTTTCTTCGAATCTCGGAAGCGACGAATCTGTGAATGCACGCACGCACGCACGCGCGCACACACACACACACACACACAGTCTTTATTCATAGTTATTCATCGTATATTTGTGCAAGTACTTCTGAAGCCACTTGCCCTATGAGTCACAACAACAAAAACATAAATGTTTCTCTAAATTACAGCCATTGTTCCCTCTATTGACTGTTATTAATGCACAGAAAGGTCAGTCATGTCTAACTCCATGCCTGCTAATTTCAAAGGCGTGAACTACACTTATCAGCCATAACATTAAAACCACCTGTAAACCACCCCAGAAATGTGGCAAAATAGCTCTGATTCATCAAGGCTTGCACGTCAAAGAGCCTCTAAAGATATGAAAGGTCAAATCAGCATCTTGAACTATTTATCATGTTTCTCAAATAGATCCTGAAAAACGTTTGTAGCGCGGCAAACATGTAGGAGTGTACTTAGTCCGCAACAGCGTTTAAATAGGTGATAGGTGACACCCAAGGTTTCCCAACAGAACATTGCCCAGAGCATCACACTGCCTCTGCCAGCTTGTCCTCTTCCCAAAGTGTATCCTGGTGCTATCTTTTCCCCAGGGAAGTGGTATACACACACCTGTCCGTCCACATGATTTTAAAGAAAACATTAGAATGAACAGATTCACTAGCCCAGGCCACCTTACTCCATTGATCCACCGTCCAGTTCTGAACATTTTTGATGTTCTGATGCTCACATGAGAGCACCACCATGCTTTCGGTGGTGGACAGGGGTTGAGCACTTTGATTACTCTGCGGCAGTCCGATACACAGCAGGCTGTGATGCACTGTGTGTTCTGACACCTTTCTTTTAAAGTCAACATGAACTTTTTCAGCATTTGGGCTACAGTAGCTCTTCTGTGGGACCAGATCAGATGGGCTAGCTTACGCTCTCCAGCCGCATCAATGAGCCTTGGGAGTCCATGACCCTGCCACCAATTCACCAGCTGTCCTTCCTTGTAACACTTTTGTAGCCACTAACCACCGTATACCAGGAACAGCCCACAAGACCTGCCATTTTGAGTCATCTAGCATCACTATTTGGTCCTTGCCAAAGTCACTCAGATCCTTATGCCTGACCATTTGTCTTGCTTCCAACACATCAACTTCAAGATCTGACTTCACCTGCTGTCTAATATATCACACACCTTGACAGCTGCCACTATGACAAAATAATGTTATTTACTTCACTTGTCAGTGGTTTAATATTTTGGCTGATCTGTGTATTTCCATGTATTGCAAAAGGCCAAGCAGACCTTCAAAGAGGAAAAAAATGTCATCATTATAAACTCAGGGAGGGAGAAAAACTAAAAAATCAATTATGTGACATTTTGACCATTAGACCCTTAGACTGAATGAAGAAACTTAGAAAAATAGAAGGCAGTGTCGAATGATATTTCACCTGTTTTCTCAAATCTGAAAGAAAGAAAACAGAGGGATAAACAAAGACACAGACAAATCAGACCAAGAAAAAACAGAGAAAACTGTGATATGGTTGCTATGGGCGACAAGCATTGCACAAAATGAAAAGTGCATGAACAAAGTGGGCTTGCCCCCACCATTCATTAACCTCAGCAAGAAGACGAAATGGTAGAGGGCCAGGCAGCATTCAGACAGTTGGCGATTAACCTTTAGAAGTCAAGTTACTATTGTTGTATTGCTAATTAAAACTTATTTTTCCTTGACTTTCCATTTCCTTACACAACATCCAATCTCCTCAGAAATCTCTTCTGTAGAGAAATGTGTGAAGCAGCTGATGTGGGGTCAGGTTACACCATCATGGTTAAAATTACAGAAGTGTGCAAAGTGTATTAACACACTTACCTCACACTTAAATTCCATATTCACACAGAGCTTTCCAGAATCGTGTTCTTTTTCCCCTCTGAAATCCCAGGCCAGGTCTACACTATACTACATCCATACTAGCTCACAGTGCATGCCAAAGATCAGTGGCAAATATTTCCAGTAACTTTTTGTTGATGTCACTTGGGAGCCAATCAGAGGACTAAACACAGCATTCAGCAGATCCAGCCAAAGCCTTACAGACCCCTGCTACCAGGGCAGTAGAGCTCGAGTCCTGTCTCAGGATGCTGCCTCAGCAATTGGGATCAAAATGACCCCCCAGCCCACCCAAACAAAACCAAAATGAAAACAGCTGCAACATCAACAAAATCATTGATTAGGATGAGCTTGTTCAGAAAATGGGCACTGGTTTAATTATTTCAACACCCTTGTAGAATGGGCAATGACACTGGCCACCTGGTAACCAATCACATGCCTGCCAAAACTCATCTCCGCACACTCTGCATCCAGACTCTTCACTTTCATTCTGGCCACAGACACGATGCCAGTTCGCGTAAATAATGTGGTCTAATGTGATGCTACAGTGTAGCTTCACTGCACCTTTTGATCAATAGAGTAAAATGATCATCTTAAAACAGAAGATACACCGTGTTATGCAATGGGTGCTAAATAATTGCATTATGGGTGCTAAATCATTTCATTATGTGCAATATATCTTATTACGTGCAATGGTCTTACCATGCGAATATCACTACTTATGTCTATATTACTTATATACACTCGGTCTTAACTTGAACTCAGACCTCTTTGGACTCTGGATTTCTTTACACTCGGGTCTTAACTTGAACTGTGATATCTTTGGACTCAGTCCTCTTTGGACTCGGTCTTGACTTGGACTTGTCTCGGAATGGAAAGGTGGTCTTGACCACAGTTCTACCTCCTACGCCACTCTGGTTTTGTTTTGTAAAGTGACTGCAAACGATTTTGAAATGTAGAAGTGTGGAATTCCAGTGTAACTTCTGAAAACAACATTTGACACTGGATTTTGGAAAAACAAAACTGTCTTGAATTTAGTGCAGAAAAACTACAAATATCTTTAGAGGGCAGGGACAACAAATATTTTTGGAAGGCAGTGATAACACGGTTGAAGACACTGAGAAATGTCGGGAATGTGGAGTGGCTGTATAAAGTTACACAGTAAGAGCACAATCCAGCGTTCTGGCAGCGTTGAGTTTTGTGTTTCTATTATTTTCTTATTATGTACATTTTGTTAATACTTATCAGTACCAGAAAACGGACTGTGTTGAGGCAGAGCACTTATCACCTGATTATAATGCCAAATACAAAATTATATCTGTTTAAATGTTTAGACCCTTAAAATAAGTGTCAGGTAAAAATATGGTCAGGTTACATAATTAATGACATTAATGTGTGATTTACATTCTGTATGGACAGACTTGAGTCTGCACTGAGTGTGTCTGATGACGTGTTTTTTCTTTTTAGTCACAGTATCAGTCGCAGTATTGAACAGTGTGATACTATTGTGAGTGAATCACTCTTGTAGGGGCGGTCTGTGTGTGTGTGTGTGTGTGTGTGTGTGTGTGTGTGTGTGTGTGTGTGTGTGCGTACAGCATGATTACCCCCTCATCACTTGATGTGGTCCTGTGGCTCTGTTCCTCTAATAATAAAGCTTTTTCACCAGCAGCTCAGCATTAGAGGACACCACGGGAACGTTTCATCTGTACCTAATGACCACTAAGGGTTTCCGACCTGCTTTTCCATATTTAGTGCATCAGCAAAGACACGTTCAATCTGCTTCTTCTTTTTCTTACTTTTACGATTCACAGGTGAAACAGTCTGAGGAGCAAAGATGTAGAAAGTGCACAAGTCGAAAGGAACACCAAATTTGGAGACAGGGTGCAGTACGCCCACCACTACTCAGGCACATCCAGGGACTCACGTAGGCCTGATGATGACTTTACAATGATATTGTTTGCATTTGTGTCCATATCTTGTTTCTTCATTTTGCTCATTCATGGAAACCAAACCAAACTGCAATTTGAACCATTAAGCTCCTATAACATGCAATTAGCTGCTCTTCAGCATCAACTTGTCTGATTGATCTGAATTTTTGCATGCTTCTTTGAGCTAATCTGTAAGTGGCTATGAAATTATAACTTTACAGAGACAGAGCGCATTTAGGCCACACCCACGCTGTGGGGGAAAAACAATGCTGCAATTTTCACTGATTTCTATTAACATTGCATAGTTCTCTTTATTGTCTTAAAACTAAAATCACACCCAAGCCAAAAAGCTGTTGCAAGGTGGGTTGCAAATAAGAGAACTGACTCAGAGCTAATAATAATGTAATGGTACAGCTGTACTTAGTCCAAAATAATAGTATTTTGGTCTTGACAAGATATCAAGATGATAAGGTCAAGCGCCTTTGATTTAGGTTAATTTTGGGATATAAAAGGGACACTGACAGAGTCCAATCAGAATTAGTTTCTCTGCATATCCGGCCCTTTCTTTGGGCAGATGAGGACTGAAATAGACTGGTGACATTTTATGTTAAATCTGTTTCAAGACAGTGTGCTGCAATTTCCTATTCAGTCCCTTTCAACTTCAGGAAATGTTCATCCATTATGAGGAACATGATTTTCCCATTCAATAATGCACTGCACTCTGTCTATTTAAGTAAAAACAAATATGGCCGCAATCAGCAAATCAGCTTTCAGCAGGCATTTGACAGGCCTAGCACTAGCCAAATGTTTAGAAATTTGTTTACCATGTCTACATTTGGGTTCTTTACTAAACATAGCATTGGTCAACAATCGGCCTTAAGGTGGTGCTACAGCAAAGAACTTTGCCTTATGGCCATAAGCTCCTAAACCATGAGTTAGGCCAATGTTGTTGTTGCACGTTATTCCTTGCCTTAAACCAAAAAAAAAAAGTCTTAAGAAAGATTAAGTTCCACTCACCTGATTTTGAGCAAATTGACACAATATGAAAAACCTATTTTCTTTTTTCAAACAGTCCCTGTTTCTTTAACTGATCCTCATGATTTTATTGTTGAAATATTCATAAGAACATATATAATAATAATCATCAAAACATGCTGACATTTATGAACAGTATGCCCACTACATGAAGTGAAATCCTTCTGGCTTGGAGCATTGCCCAAAATAGTAAAAAACATGTTTATGCTTTACACAGTTGTTACAAAAACTGATTTTACAAACGATTTTGAGCCAGGATATAACCAATATATACCAATTAATGCTGCTACATACCAATTATTCATTCTTCTTCCTCTGACAGTTATTGATTACAACAGATACAATGGATAACTCAGCTTTAATAACTGGGTTTATTCCCAGCCGAGTCAAAAGTATCATCACTCTAAGAGTCTGAAGGTCAACAGTTAAATGCCAAATGCGTATCAGTCACTCTGCATTGGTGGAGGTTAGTTTAAAGATATGCCTACAGCTTGTGATTAATTTCACCAAATCTCATGAAACTTAACATGCTTATACATCATGAGATAAGTCTGATGCCAGTTAGTCCATAGGAGGCACTATAAAATGCAAATAATGGTTTCTCAGTCGCTGCTTGACCAAGTAAGCTGACATTTTGCATGAATTTCATGGTTTTCTGCATTAATTTGTCATAAAATCTGATCTGATCTCCATCTAAGTCAAGGGTATTGACAAATATAATGTACCTAAAATAATAACACAACAAATTCTGATCTGTCATGTCTTTCATCTCTATTGAGGACAACCATAAAAACTCATAGTGCTAGTGGAAAAAGTATGTGAATCCTTGGAATTAATAACTGGTTGACGCCTCCTTGGCAGCAATAACCTCAACCAGGCGCTTCCTGTAGCTGTGGATCAGACCTGCACACCGTTCAGGAGGAATTTTAGCCCATTCTTCCTGGCAGAACTACTTTAGCTCTGTCATATTCTTTGGATGTCTCATGTGTATGGCTCTCTTCAAGTCATTCCATAGCATCTCTATTGGGTTGAGGTCTGGGCTCTAACTTGGCCACTCCAAAAGGCGGATTTTGTTTTTCTGAAGCCATTCTGTTGTGGACTTGCTCCTGTGTTTTGGGTCATTGTCCTGTTGCATCACCTTCAACGTCTACAGAGTTTCAGCTGGCGTACAGACATTCTCACATTATCCTGAAGAATTTTTTGATACACTCGGGAATAATTCTTCCCTTCAATGACTGCAACCTGCCCAGGCCCTGATGCAGCAAAGCAGGCCCAAATCCTGATGATTCCTCCACCATACTTTACAACTGGGATGAGGTTTTCATGATGATATGCAGTGCCCTTTTTATGCCTGATGTAGTGCTGCGTTTTCTTTCCAAATAGTTCTATCTTAGTTTCATCAGTCCACAAAACATTTTGCCAATCCCGCTGTGGAGTGTCAGTGTGCTCTTTCACAAACTTCAGGCGTGCAGCAATGTTCTTATTAGTAAGCAGCGGCTTCCTTCGTGGTGTCCTGCCATAGACACCCTGCTTGTTCAATGTTTTACATATGGTAGACTCAAGAACACAGATGTTAGCCAGTTCCAATGATGCCTTCAAATCTTTGGCTGTCACTCGGGGTTGTTTCTTTACCTCATTGATGAGTCTTCGTTGTGCTCTTGGGGTCATTTTGACTGGGCGCCCACTTTTTGGTAGAGTAGCCACAGTCCCAAAGTGTCTCCATTTGAAGATCATTTGCCTTTCTGTAGACTGGTGAATTTCTAAAGTCTTTGAAATCACTTTGCAACCCTTTCCAGCTTTATGTAAATTCTTCGACAATTCTTGATCGTAGATGCTCTGAAAGCTCTTTTTGGCGAGGCATAGCTCACATAAGCATATTCTTCTTGTGCGGAGCAAACTCCAAAAGTTTGAGTGGTTTTTATCAGTCAGAGTAGCTCTAGTCCACACCTCCAAGCTCATTTTCTGAACAAGACTCCGGGTATGCCAGCACCTGACTCCAATTAGCTTTTTTGAGGTCATTAACTCGAGGGTTCCAGACTTTTTCCACTAACACTATGAGTTTTTTATGCTTGTTCTCAATAAAGACATGAAAGATCAGGATTTCCTTGTGTTATTATTTTAGGCACATTATATTTGTCAACACCCTTGACTTATAACAAATTTATGCAGAAAATGGTGAAATTCCAAAAAGTCCATATACTTTTTCTCGCCACTGTATTTGCCAATCGTTATGTAGCTTTAATAGAATGTAATATTTAGACATTCTCTAACACCTTATGATATTCACATCAACTGACCAACATGATATTCACATCAAATGAATAAGTCCTGCGTTTTTTACACGGTGGAAAATATTTTTCGTTTCAAGCAGTGAGCCTTTAAATTTGTGGAGCACAGGAATCAATCAGTGTGGGCAGGTTTATTGTGGCCAGAAAATCTATTAGTGATTATTTGACTGAGGAAGCATGCTGTACAATAATTGGCTAAGTGGCTCAGTGGTAAGATGCTTGTCTGCAAAGCAAACTATCTTCAGAAAACAGGATTTCACAGAACGCTTGTCTGCAGAATACAGTTTTGAATTTAAATTTTAACTGTACTTTTAAATGCGGGCTTTTTGGGCTGCATTTTTGCTTGGATCCTTATAATCACTGCATATTTTTCACTTAGATCACTGTGTAAGTTTTGGCCATACTGTCGCTTAGGACTAATCCATTTTAAAAATATTTCACTCACTAGAGAGAGAGGCAGCAAAGCAGATGTATTTTCACCTGTGCGCGTGTGTGTGTGTGTGTGTGTGTGTGTGTGTGTGTGTGTGTGTGTAAGCATGTGTATGATCATAAATACCTGTTCTACAAATCACAACAGGTACACGGGCCAGTCTGTGCAGATAATCTGTAATAATTACTGTAATTATCCCGTGAGTGATCTACTATAATTGCACAGTTCTGCCTTGATAGATTTTCAATAGTTTTTAAATGCCCATACAGAAGAGGTACAAGAAGATCGGACTAAACTCTAATTACTTATATAAAATATGTTGAAAAGAAAATAAACTGCGGTACTTAAAGACATTATACAAGTTAAAATAATTTGTTAAATGCAGCCGAATAATGGAAAAGCTACATTAAGCTATTTACATAATCATACGAGAGAGGAAGTGGGAAATTAGCACTGGGCCAAGCAGATCAGCACCACAGTGCTAGTATCCAAAGTATAGCATGACTTATGAATTTTATTATTCTATTTTAAAACACAAAAACTGATGAACAAAGATGGTTATTTACACTGAGTGAAAAAAACAGCGATGATCTAGCACTGTGTTGCAAAAACTTACACATAATTTGACATATTTAATAAAAAAGTTGGTGGAAACTGAGTATCTTTGGCATTTTAAAAAGGGCTGCATAAAAATGCTTTTTGCATAAAAATGTTTTTGATAGAAAATAAATGTGAAAAATTCTTTTACAACACACCAGCCAAATTTTTTTTGATAATTGCACTAATAATATGTCTTCTCTGAAACTGTATTCATAAAAAAATGATAAAACAAATATTTTTAAAATTTCAGAATACATTTCATTCTTTAATTAGGGGAGAATTTAAAATAATATTGAGCTGATCATGGAGTTTATGCTACAAATTAACCTGAAAAACTATTTCAGGTTTCAGTAAAACTTTTTGGTAAACTCCTTATTTTATTTCTTTAAGAAATAATTTTTTTTAAATCAACATCATCCAACAACAACAACAGCAACAACAACAACAGCAACAACAACAACAACAACAACAATAATAATAATAATAATAATAATAATAATAAACTGATGTCAAATGCTTAAAATAACCCCTGGAGACTACGTTGGAGAAAAGAAAAGCACTATGAGGAAGAAATGTTTTTGAAAAACTGGCTTTAAATCAGAACTGAAAAATCGTATTTTCCATGCAGTGCATCCATATGTTTTCCATTTTTCCATTTTTGCCTCAAATTGCTCGAGAACACAGTCTGTACTTTCTTAAACTTTCAAGGCCTTGTTTTATCTTTCCTCTGAAACATACTGTAGAAGCTTTCAAAGGACTGTGGAAACATTGCCTGAAGAAGACAAATCAACAGAAGGCCATAACGAGAAGAAAGAAGAAAAGAAAAAACTTGCCAGACAATCGCTGTTCCTGCACAATGCAGGCATGAATTTAGTTCAACGGGACTAAATTAGTTTCTTTACATGTCTACAAATTGTGTGAATGAATGCACACACATGCACGTGCTTAGCTTCATTCAAACTTAATTTGTTATCAGAAAGTCCCTCCACATCTTCCATTTGTCATCCTAGGCCAGCACTTGCTTTGCAGTTTCCATTCTTTGGCTCAACTTCTCCCCTGAGTTCCCTCGTTTACCAATTTAAAATGGTAGAAATTCTGAATTTCTGTTACATTTCTCAGACCCACCTCAAATTTTCTTCCATAGGAGGAGATAGTATTGGGAAAAGTATCTTTTTCCAGAACAGTTGGGGAATGACCTCTACTACTCTTCTCTGTTCCTTTACCTCCTTTCCCTCTGGTCCTTCAACTCCTCTACATTCTCTCTCAACTCTTCTTCCTGCACCTTCTCTTCTGCTGTTCTTCAGCCTAGTCTCCATTCTCCCTCAACTCCTCTCCCATTTCCCTCAACACCTCTTCCTCAGTTCCTTTACCTCCTCGTTCCTCTCCCTCAGCTCCTCTTCCTCTGTCCCTTGATCTCCACTCCATTGTCCCTTAACCTCTCTTCCTCTGTTCTTTTACCTCCAAACACCTCCTCCCTCAACTACTCTTCCTTGACCTCATTCATCCTCTCCTTCAACTCCTCTTCCTGTTTTTTGACCTCCTTTCCATTCTCCTGCAACCCCCTTTCCTCTGACTATTCACCTCTTGTCCTTTCTCCCTCAACTTCTCTCCCTGTGTTCCTTAACCTCCTCTCTCATTTCCCTCAACACCTCTTTCTCAGTTCTTTACCTCCTCTCTATTCACCCCCAACTCCTCTTCTGCTGTCCCTTGATCTCCACTCCATTGTCCCTTAAACCCCTCTTCATCTGCACTCTGACCTCCTAACAACTTCTCCCTCAACTCCTCTTCCTCTGTTCCTTGACCTCCCCTCTCTTCTCCCTCAACTACTCTTCCTCTGTTCTTTTACCTCCTCAAACCTTCTTCTGCAAGTCCTCTTCCTCTGTTCCTTCACCTTCTCTCTTCTTCCTCAACTTCTCATCCTCTGTTCCTTCACCTTCTCTCCCTTCTCCCTCAACTCTTCTTTTTCTGTTTCCTGACCTCCTTTCTCTTTCCCTGAACTTCTCTTCCTGTTTCTTGACCTCTTCTCCATTCTCCCTCAACTCCTTTTCCTCTGTTCCTTTACCCCCACTCCATTCTCCATCGACTCCTCTTCCTCTGTTCCTTTACCCCCCCTCCCTTCTCCCTCAACCCCTCTTCCTCCATTCCTTTCCCCCCCCTCCCTTCCCCCCC
>JBBPCZ010113398.1:0-10603 GCA_037974445.1 Brycinus macrolepidotus
TTACTTGAGTACATATTTTGCAGGATATTTGTACTTTTACTTAAGTACTAAGCTTCAGTACTTCCTCCACCACTGTTCATACGCCACTTAGTGTTGATATAAACACTCAAACCCCCTCCTCGAGTCTTACCGGACACAGCTGTATTTCTGTCTGCAGAAGGCGAGTAGAGAATTCTTCAAATAAGTAGTCAAAAAAGAGAAAATGGATGCTCCAGGTGTTTGCTTGACCAGTTCCGTGATAAGTCAAGTGTCAGAGCTATTCTGAAATTTCCTGTTTTCAAAAATGGTGTCATGATGATGCCTGTAACTCTGAAACAGTAAGTTGTTTCTACACCTCCTGTATATTTGACTTTGCAAATAATGACATTGTAAGTAGACCTTCAGAATGTTCTCTTCTCTGAACTGTTTGAACTGACTAATGCTGATTAGATCATTAAAATTTTCTGTTGCTAAACCTCCATAAAGGTGAAGTGGCTAAATGCTTGTAGATACAAATTTTGCCTTCAGTACAACAAACTCTTGGCAAACAGGGCAGTGGTAGTGGCATATGACAGGGCTCTCTCACTGCTAAACGTCTGCACATTTGCGAGAGCCCAGACAGCTGGGACAAGCACAATTTTTCACTAGTAATGGTGCATGTCCTCAAAAAAACATGCTTAGATGACTGCTAAGTTGGCCTGCAAAGGCTCATATGGTATGGGCATCACGCTTAGTTGGGCTTTGCCACACATGATGTTTGATGTGTATTCAGGCTGTGCTCTCCAAGTTCAGACCTTAAATTTTCATCATAGGAAAGACAAGAACATGGAATTTTGAAAGTAGGTTTGAGTTAAGCATCAGTGTTACTTTAGCACGGAAATGACTCTTTAAGTGATAGTTTGCCAAAAGATCAAATGAACACACACTCTTTTTCTATATTTATAACAATGTTCCCTGTATCTACATGAATGGACAAACCTACAGATGTCAAGTCGGTTGGTACTACAGTTTTAATGATGTGATGAAACTTGATGTATATGGACAGGTACCATCTAAAAAGTTGAACAGCTTGAGATTTTGAGGCAAAGCATCTGATGATTCGGGCATTTTGCAAAATGCTACATTGGAATATGACTTCCATTTAGCTATTTGTTAGCTGTAACTCCAGAGCTAAATAAGCAAACTTTCGACACCAAACATGTCTTGGCTGATCTACACATAGCATATGGGGAAAATTTGTAAATTAGATTTTTTTGTTGATCTCCTCAAGTGGTAGAGAACCTTGTTTAAATGCTCACTCAGTAAATTAAGTTGATCTTACAGCTACAATGCTTTTGGCATTGTAGCTCATCACACACAGTTCATCTGTATGTGTTTTGCAGTGTTTTAGAGAGAGAGAGGAGGCAGGTTTTTAAAATTTCCAGATGTTAGTAGTGTAGATGACCGTCATTTGCACGTAAATAGTAGCTCTGTTTCAATCCCTCCTGCAGTCTCTCTCTGGACCTCGTTCACTGGTCAGTTCCTGCCAACTGGCCACTCTCACAGACCTGAAAACTGCACGGTCAAGCCAGGGCTATACGGAGGAACATTCTCTCTCTTTTGCTCTTTTCTACCTTTTTCTTCCTTGCTCTCCCTTTCTCTCTTTTACTCTCTTTCTCTCTCTGTCACTCCTTTCCCTTCTCTCTCACTCTTGGTCTTTTGAATTCTCTCTCTCTCTCTCTCAGATACAAACAAAACTGCAGACTGTGCATGTGTGTCCATCTGCAATGGTCATTACTACACTACTGTCCAGAAGGCTTAAAGTTTCTGAGGCCTTTCGCAAGTTTACAATCATGCAGTTTGAGTACGACGCAAACCGAGACTGTGATAAGGTCACAGCAGAGAGTAAAACAGAGCAAAACGTAAATATTAGTTTCTTTGCATTCAAGATTTCGTCAGTGTAACTTGGCTGGGAGGTAAATATTTGTAGATCTTCACAATAAGATTAGCTCTGCTTGATTTGTCCTGGCTGTTGGTGCTGACGTTTTGTTGTACACAGAACATGTGCGCTCATGCGCATAATTCATTTGTGTTCTTGAGTAACAGCATCGTCAGCAACTTGTGAGAAAAACCACAAGCTTATCCTAACACTTAAAGAAAAACACTTTTCATTTATGAAGCTGTGTTTCCAAGCACAAGACAAGCCAAGTGGCCATGCCTGCCTGAAAGCATCCGCTCTCTGAGCAGCCATTATGCAGTGGTAAACAGCCCGTCTGCTCATGGGAAGCTGAAATGTTGACATTTGATGGAAATCGCTGGAAAGTGTTTCATTAACAAAAGGCGCACTTTTCTTTTCTCAAAAGTTTCCTGAACTACAGTTCCAGCTTATTCAAATCAAGCTCCGACATGCATGTTTTTTCTCCTCAATTGCAAACTGCTTTTTAGCAGCCAAGGAACTGCTGTGAATGTGTTTGCGTTTGAGACAACAAAGACTGTGCCCAGTAAAATCTAGCAACTGGATGTTGACTGTTAATGAACAGAAGACCAGTCCAACTAGTCCTCGGGCTGTTCTGGTCATTCCTAGTGTAAAGCTAACCTGTTCATTTATAGCTATTAGGGGTCTCATGATTCACAAAATGAATTATTTGATACAAAATGATACAGTGCTGTCTTGATTTGATACATTTTTCAGTGCAGAAAAAACTATTGTCTTTATGTTTCCATTTTCTGATTATTAGAGCATTCAGTGTTATACAATAGTATAAATACAATATTTGAAACCCACATTGTGCATTTTAATGTCCAAATCTAATGCTGAACCAACAACTTCAATTTTTTACACCACTCAGTGCAGATGTAAACACACAAGCCCCTTTCTCAGATTCTACCAGACAGGACTATGTTTCTATCTGAGCGGAACGTTAACAAGCTGCTCATCTGAATTTCAGTGTCCAGAACATTGGTGATGTAGAATAAACAGCATAGCTAGCTGGCTAACTTTAGCCTTTAGCCTAGCTTTGGACCCCCCACCCCCTTGCTGCTTTGGCTGCCTTGCAAGCTGCTTGCAATGTTGCTTCCTCTGGCCAGCGGCACTGGGCGATGCCGAGGCCTGAGGGCCTGGTCCCGGTAGCAGGTCACGTAGCTTATCCAGCAGTCCATCTTTGAGGTAAGTTTCTTGTTCATATCTTAGTTGTAGCAGAGTGTGGTGATGTTGTTCTGATGTACATACATGCAAAGAGTTGGTGTGAACATACCTGTCAAATATCAGCGCTGTACTAAGTACAGTTAAACAGGGTTAATTATGTTCTCT
Source organism: Brycinus macrolepidotus (assembly GCA_037974445.1). Classification (NCBI taxonomy): domain Eukaryota; kingdom Metazoa; phylum Chordata; class Actinopteri; order Characiformes; family Alestidae; genus Brycinus; species Brycinus macrolepidotus. The sequence continues at coordinate 3,269 of JBBPCZ010113398.1, forward strand.
TTATAATGGAACATGCAGATGATCAGTGTTCTTAGAACACCTATGATTTACTCAGTAAAAGCATAGTGAATATCGCAATATGAAAAGTTAACATGATAATAATTGTGTTGTCATATTGCTTACTTTCAGTTGCCCTATTTTTGCCTTTTTTGGTTTTCGCACAAAAAAGTACTCTAGACTGCATTTCCCCATTTATCAGTAAATGGGGCAACAAATCGGTTAGAAAACTGAGGAGAAGAGACTGTACAGGGATACCATGCGTAAGGCATAATTAAACGATCACAAGTGGCCGACGAGGCAGTGATTGGAATTCGGGACTGGAGCTGTCCCGGACAGGACAAATCAAAATCACCCATAATTCGTGATGTCCCGGACAATTCGAGACGGTTGGCAACCCTACTCCAGACACTGCTCCCTGGGTGCTGTGTTCCTGGCTGCTTGCTGCTTCACTTGGGTGAATGGGTTAAATGCAGAGAAAGAATTTTGTGTTGTTCACATTGTGTGCTGTGGTGTGTTCACGTATGACAAAATGGTCACTTTACACAAAACTACTGGCAAGGAAATTTGGCAATGTTAATATCATGCTGTGACACTTCCACTGTGTTTTCATTCTTACGCCAGAGTCATGTGTGAAGAGCATTCCTTCTGGACTAGTGGTCTTTGGACCAGTTGTCAGGGCCACCCGATAGTCCACATTTTTGTTCCATCCGTACGGATTGTGAGTTAGGCTGGAGCAAAAACGTGGACCATTTGGGGGGCCCTGAGAACTAGTTGGCAGACCACTGTTTTAGGGGTCTACCATTCACAGCAAGCAGGATAAAAAAAAAAGACTCAAAACTTAGAAAGAGCACATCATGTGCCCACAACCATTACTGCTGCATGCCGTGGCGGTATAAAAGGCTACACTGTTTAACACAGGAGTGTATTCCAAGCGTCAGCGCTGTGGTGCAGACATGGATAACAGTGCACTCCACTTAGCTGAGGTTGCCATGCTACCATTGCAGTGTTACAGTGATCGTTGCATTGCAACTATAGTAATGAATTTAAAAAATTGAAAAAATATGAAAGGTTTAATACTTGTATATGGATTGCAGTTTGCATGTTCTTCTAGATATCAATATCCACACTCTTCAAATGTCATTATTATTGTTAACATTTCCATATATTATTACTCTTAGATATTAGGTATTTTGCAAAACATCAGACAATGTAAGTGGTAATTTATGTTACAAATAGGATAATACATGATTCATTTATTTTTTATTGCAAGATTACAGTGTATGTATCGCCATTAGTGCTGTATAAAGCTAAGAGAGTTTTGAGACAAGAGTTAGTTGGCTTTAAACATCTGAAGCCACCAAAGCCTCTTTTCTAGTCTGTGTCTGAGATCCTTCAGGTTATCTGATGTACAGAGCACTTAAAGTCCCACATACCCGAGCCAAGCAGTCTAGTAGAGCTTATATTAACAGCTAATGCGCTGTTGATGGTCTTCAGGTAATGCGTTTGATCTTCAGCCAGACTCCAGGTCCAGAGTCTTTTGAAGTGTGTTGATGTTTCTGGATATGTTTCTATTCCTCCCTGTGTATGAAGTACACCATCTTTGATCTAACTCGAGCCTGTGCTGTTGTAGAACCCTCAGACATTTTGGGATTAGCAGAGGCCTAACTGTAGATGAAACGTGAACTTGTCCTTTCAGAGAGGGATATCAATCACTCTAATTTTTAATGTAGATTTTGAACAATGATCTCCTTACCTTAAATGTAGTCAGCTAATACATTTTGCAACTTTAGTTTTGCACTAGAGCTACAAAACTAATGTAGATAACATCTGTGCAACCTGCATGCCTAAAATCGCACACACTTGCCTCAAATCATGGTGAGTTATTAAGTGATGTGGTTTCACACACTGTATGGCATACATGTATCTATAAAATGCACAAAAGTATGTTGCATAGCTAAAAACAATAGTAGCTGAAATTTGTCTGTTCTTTTGATCAGTGGTATAGATAAGTGTAAGTGAAAAAAAACAGAAAGTCTGTTCGAGATTGTTGGGGTATAAGTAGCCAGCAGTGCTGTACATACAGACAAACATATATTTATACAATATTTTGTATAGTGTACCGTTTTTTTATATTATACTGTTATATTTTATAGTTTTTATTCTATTGGTTATGTTACTTCTACTTTCTTCTTTTGTACTGTCCACGTTGCTGCTGTAACAGTGCAAATTTCCCACCTGTGGGACTAATAAAGCGTTATCTTATCTTGTCGTATCTTACTAACATATAACCTAAAGGTTTACCTTAAAGTCACTATTTGAATTGCAGTAATTACACATCAGCTTAAGCTGTCTGACAGGCCATGGGCTAAGTTAAGAAAGTTATTTAGAGTTCCAAGAACCCTTGCTGTGATTGTGCCAAAATGCATATTCCAGTATTATTTGAATGGATTGTGAATTAGGGGGAGAGCAAGAGTGTGTCATGAATGTATAATTGCCTCAGAATCTATATGTAGGGCCCCCTGGACCTGGGGCCCAAGTGCGACTGTAAATGATGAGACATATGTGTAGTATTTCTCAGTTAAAAAGCAATGAGTAAACCCTCCGTTGGGAATAGTAGTGCACCTTCAGTTGAGTAGTCTTTAGCACTTCTCCAGTAAGCCTGAGGGGGTTCAAATCCCACTACGTAATGTCTGTTTCGTTCACTGGCTTGGACAGCACTCATCCACTCAGCCAGTAATGAGGGGGAGAATGTTTGGAATCTGTGACTAATGCTGGCCCGAGGGATAATGTGGACAAACACGCTGCTGGACACCTGTCTCCTCTGTCATGCACTCGGAATTACATGAAGATGACCTGGAAAACATCAGCTTGTCTGCGCTACAGTGGTTCTCTCTCACTTTCTCTCAAGCTCCCTTTGTTTCTCAGCATCAGACGTTGAGTCTTAACCTTGTAGTTTAAGATATTTTCAGAAATTTGCAAAAATTTTGCAGTGTACATTATGAAAAGGCAGCATTTATAATACTTTTAAATAATACTTCTAAATAAAAACACACAATCTTTACAGGAAACAGCATCAGGTCTTCTTTATTAACTGTTTTAAAATCAGTATGCCATGTGTTATGAAAATGGGTACTTTAAACACAGTAGTTCCTGCTAAAGCCTGAGTGGACAGATAAATAAATGAGCCATAAATCAGAGTGATGAGCCAGTAATTTATCGGAGTGTTTCTTAGCTCTTTTGATGGATGACTGACGTGAACAGTCTCCTCAGTAGTGCTCACGAGTGATAACCTGTAGTTGTGTTTGCCTTGTGTGTGTTTTTTGGCATGTGATAAGTCATTAACTTAAATATTGTATAGCTACCCTCTTTAAAATGAAATTCACAAGATTTTGTTGTTGGGGTACGGCAACTGCTTGCATAGTCCTACTTGGGGTGGAGCTGATTTTTTAAAAAAAAATTAAAACATCAGGATTGATCAGTAAAATTTTCAAGAGCATTTTAGGGTACTTTTTTCTTTTTCTTATTATTAAGTAAGAGATGTTTCAGCATTGCAGACTCACACTGTTGATCGCTGCAGCTCCGTCATGCCCTGCTCTGAAAGACTTACTGATGCTAGGTATGGAAGGTAGGTTACAGTATTTCAAATGCCAAGGAATTTCCACCGTGTATAGATGGGATCTGTTCACACTCATCCCTCCCTCCTCCAACTATCTCCTTCGCTCCCCCTTCTCCTTCCACACCCTATCTATTCTCACCCCTCCACTCCTTGTCTATCTGTCCATCCGTCTGTCCAGGTGTCTCTCTGTCTCGTTCATTTACACTCACAAGTTCTTCTTTACCTGTAATTTCAAAGTGTGTCTATATCATCTATCAGTCTGCGCTCTGCCTCCCTTCAAGTCCAGTATAAACACAGATAGCCCGAAGATACTTCTTGCATTCCACACCATGTCTGTTTCTCATCTCACTCCTGCTTCTCAACCCTACATGCGAAGCCTGTGTATCAAGAATTTTCAACAAGCACGCCATCTTCGCAAGACTAGTAGCAAACAAGCGGAACTGTGTTGCAGTTTCATACATGCTTTCATTAAAGCTACAGACTAAAATTTCAGAACTCAAAATGATAGTTTGGCCATCATAATCCAAACACAAAACACGTCTGGTGTCTGAATTCTTTTTTGATCTATGACCTTGTTCAGATGGGCAGCTCAAATCAAGCATTTTTCAGCATTTTCTTTACCTGCTGACCAGGTCATCCTATATGAATATCAGGTTGGTACAGGGTATAACATTGTTGTGCAATGTAGCACAGTTATTCTTATTGAATCGGCCGCTGCAGTGCAGCATGTTCATGTAGTGTTTGTCAACATTTTTTCTACTGATTTGTGCTTGACTATTTCATATAGTCAGACTTCTCCAATCCACATGAAACTTGACATGATTGTAGCACGACATGGCTGATATGGAGTGTGCCTAGATGGGCGTGTCCCTTCACGCTAGCACCCTCTGAAGTAAGGTAGACACAAAGTACTTTTTAGACAATAGCTTGACAACCGCTTCGCTAAAAATTACAAAACTTGTACGACAAGTCGGCCTTAAGGATGGGCGTGACCTTCTCATTACGATTAATTGATGGAGCAGGGACACCTAGTGGATAACGTTAATGCAAAAGTGCAAAGTATGCATCACTACCACATTCTTTCATCCACAGGGGGTACTGCAACTGATACTTTTCAATATCTCAAGAACTGCCAAAGCACGAATGTTGAAGTTTGGCATGTATATACCTGGTTACATTTGCTCACATGTCCTAAAGTTCAATTTGGCTCATTCAAAACAATGGTCAATAACAGCAAATCAAAATTCAGCAGCTAATACATGCCCCTGTAAATATCCAATCAATGAATTTTTTTAGGCTCATCCATAATGGCATCTAGTTAGTCACTACTCAAACAAATCAGCCATAAGATGTCAGTATAACAAGGTACACCATATTTTCCTCTTTCACCTGTTGAAGTGGTCAGATCATTCAACCTCTCACTACTTGGTCCAGTTTGCACATGCTGCTTGGACCCTGCTGGTGGTAGACTGTTAGTTTGATGGCAATTCTATTAAAACAGATTAAGATACAGCTCTGTATGGGAAGAGTGTCACATCGCATTTAACCTACGGCTCCTTGGACATTCATCTCCACAAAGCAGATCTATGATGAATGAAGTGTGATTCATAACTTGCTGGTGATGTAAGTGTATCTGTCTCAGCCTGACTAAAGGATTTGGGTAGAGAAGTTGGCTGTGGAAATGGGTATTTCTGGCATATTTTCACTTTTTTTCCTGCTATCTCAGGAGCAAGAAACATGTCAGTGTTAGGCTGTTAGGCCCCCAGCTGTGTGACTGATGTGCTGATCCGCTGTGGGTTTAAAGATGTATGAATCATGACACGTCATTGATCCTTGTTAAGGTTTTCTTTACTTGGTCAGTTCATATGTCAAAGTCTCTCTCTCTCTCTCTCTCTCTCTCTCTCTCTCTCTCTCTCTCTCTGTGTCTGTCTCTGGATAGAAATAATATAGGCCAAACTTGATGTCAGTGTTTTGGCTGCATTATCCATACAGATGAATCATATGCATACACATGCCTTTTTTCATGTCATAAAATGAGCTGTAGATGGTGTAATATAACTCATAATGACAGGAATAAGTGGAACAAAATCACCGAGGAGAGCCATATGCACTGAACATAGTAATTTGGATTAACAGGTGCTGATGCTTTAGTACTAAATTCATCATAGCTTGCTTCTATATGTTAACCAGTCAATGTCCAAATGTGAAATGTAACCTAATTCAAACACATTAGACAATATGACTCAAGAGTGAGGTTTTTATCCCTTAATTGCATTACATCAAGTCTTTTGGTCCTATGGAACTAGCAGCTTTTAACCAAAAAAATTGATTGTAATTAAAAATATGAAAGTTATGTATTCAAAAAACTCAAATTGGCACAGATTTTCATCAAAGGTAAAACTGTACGAAACTCTAGACCAATTAGGACAAGTTTTATGACATTTTTCTGCTTGTTTCCACGGCAGTTTAGTACCAGGCCCCAGAGATGCGTTGAAAATGCTGAATCATTTTTCATGCGTTTCAAAGGGTCACGCATTGCTAGTGAAGTAATCCAGACCCAGCAGCTGCTGGAGGGGGAGGCAGAGCTTAGTTACTGTCAGAGGTCACACACGCACATACCTACTGGTCATGTACAGTGTACAGTGATCTGTGGTGTGAGTAACTGCGAACTGAGTCAGCTGCTTCTGCACTCAGGCCGTTTATGCTGGACAGTAGAGTGACCCGTGCTGTGTGGCAGGTTCCTGGGTGAAGCTGGGGGGCCTCTGGCTCTTCATGCCGATTTTCACGCCTCCTGCCCTGCAGCCCAGAACAAAACCCTTTACTGCCTGTGAATATTTTTCCCAGCACCGTGGCACTTCAGCTCATTGCTTCAGAATGGTGAGGAGCCACTCTCTCTCTCTGTTCACTTTCACTTCTTTTCTCATTTCAGTTTTCTTCTGTCATTCAAATCCTGATGTCTTCAGCTCTCTAGCATTTAGCAATTACTGAAAACATAACATACGTTAGACCTCTGGAATTTAAAATGGTGATTTAAAAAAGAACTTTAAAGAGTGGTTTTTCTTCAGATTTTGTATTTGCATTATGATTTAATATTGTGTTTGTGAATAATCTTGTCTTATTTGAATAGAAATTAATTCTTATTTTCTTATTTTCTAATAGTTTTTTTCTTGTTTGTTCCTTCTAAGATAAGGTACAGCTATGCGAGATGTCCAAGGAATTAGATGAAGGAACGCTCTCTGTGGGTGAGGCTTAAAAAGGAGGATGCCATTACTGTAATGGACAAGGTCTTAGCTGATGCTTGCAGCAAACCTGACAATAAGCATGAGCTTGGTCCCTCATCATTAACTTGTTTGTGCAATTAAATACTGTTTAGTACAGGCCTAGAACTGGGTTACAGTAAGTGTTATAACATTTCACAGCTGGTACAGTAATTGCTGTGTACATGTGGAAACACACACACACACACACACACACACACACACACACACACACACACACAGACACACACCGTGCCTTATGCTTTCTCCTGTGAAGTTACAGGTTTTGTTCATGCAGGGGTGATTGTGTATATATATAGCTCCAGAAAAAATAAGAGACCACTGCAAAAATGTTCAGTTTCTCACGTTTTATCTTTTATAGGTCCAAGTATTGAACTGAACAGCTTTGTCTTAGTTTTTAAGAACTGCTGACAATATTTCTCCTAATTTCCAAATAAAAAT
>JBBPCZ010113448.1:0-10602 GCA_037974445.1 Brycinus macrolepidotus
CTCTGATTGAATATTGAATTGCCAATTGCAAAATGAATTGCCATTTGAATTTTTGTGCTTATAATCTTCCATAGTAATGGTGCCTTGAGAAGAACAGTGTAAGTAAATGAGTAAATAAAGTTAAAGGTGAAATACAGAGAACAGAAGAGAAACATCATGTCTCAGTTGTTTTTGGTCACTAGGGGGCGCTAATACATCACTTTACTGCTGGATTCAACAGATTCTTCAGTAAAACTCGCTTGGTTTTACTTTTTAAAAAACAAAATCATAGAACATTTATAGCATTACTTATCTATACATGTGTAATTTAAATAAGTTTGATGTGAGACACTGGGGAGAGTTAAAGCAACTCTCTAAGAGAAAAGATAATACAGGTAAAATGCAGAAAAAACAGAAACGAGACTCAGAAACGAGAGTTCAGGGAGAGGTTTATTCCACCAGTTATGGGAGAGGACGTGTATATTAGAGTTTGACTAATATGTTCATATTTCAGTTTGTGTGAAGCACATGAGAGTGAAACAATCCACAGGTATGATGATTTTCAGTTATGGCCCTAAAGCAGAGGGAAGTTTCTCGAAGATTGTTGCACATTACAGTGTCCTAGCGTCATCCAAAACAACCAAAACAAATGTGTGTAAAATGTTGATAAATATTAATGCAGCTGAAACAGCCTGGAGTCAAACTGATCCCAAAGAACAGTGCTGTGTACAAAATGTGTTCAGGACATTGTAAACATGTCATCGTGTTCTTTTTGTGTTTACCCAGTTTGTCCCCATTACATTTGGAAAAGTATTTTAATATGAAGCAAAAAAGATGGCAATTATTTATTTAGAGACTTTAATGCTGAGCTGGGTCAAATTGACCCCAAACATAAAGGAGGGTTAAAGCGGGCTTGTAGTGTAGGCAGCTGGTGGCCTTGTAGTTAGGGAGTTGCCCCTGCGATCAGAAGGTTGTGGGTTTGAACCCCAGGACTGTCAGTGGCACCACTGAGGTTTCTGTCCCCACACACTGGCTTTACTCTTTTAAAAACTAAATCATAGAATATTTGTAGCATTAAAGTGATAATTCATCAACATTAGGAAACCTTGAAAGCTGTATGCTCATGTCTCATGTGTTTTATTCAATATTTTTTATAAAACGAGAGGGATGCACTTGAAGGCTCTGAAAAGGAGCTGCAGATGAGGCTTCCTTTCAGTCTGTTCTCTATATAGATCCACACTCTAATCATCCTGTCCTCCGTCCACTGAACCATCTCTAACTTCTTCCTTCCTTTCTGGTGTCCATTCTCTGTCTTCTCTGCCTTTTCCCCGACTCCTCTTGTGTTATTTTGGTGCTGTGTGATAAAATGGTAGAACGTTGTTGAATGAGTTCAATATGCAACAAGCTTCCTCACATTAGTTTATCCATGTAAATCCTCTAGGCCTTAAAAAGAATGAGCGATACTTGTTCAGTGTCAGTGCTGGCAGGCTTCTCTCTGTCACACCACACAGAGGCATCAAGAAGATAAGTGACCCCTCTAATCCTGGTCCCAGTATACATACATCACTTATGAAAGGTCAGGGCCTTTTGTGAAATATCTTGGCTTAAATATGTCTTGGTAACCATTACATGACATCATGGTCTAAATTGTGATGATAAATGGCCATACTGAACCACAATGGCTTTAAAACGTCTCTCTCATCTTAAAAATATGTCTCCCCTTTCATAACATGTTCAGCAAAAATGGGAGAGTAGTTAAAGGACCCATATTATGGAAAACAAAATGGTGAGAGTAGCATGTAAATACTGTTAAAGTTTCATAATGTACAGTTCATGTCACAGTCCATACAACCCAGTCCATTCACAATAGAGTTAAGAGTGTTTCAGCCTGAACTCCTTGTTGAATGAGAAACAATACAGGACAACCAATCAAAACAGATGTAATTTTCATATATATCAGTTTCAGTGGCCCAGTAACTAGCCTGTAAATAGCTTGTTTAATTCTAATACATACTGAGAGGTAGGAAAATGTTGTTGTAATGAATAGTGACTGGTTTTTGATACATAAAATCACATGAATGGCATAAGTGAAAGTTTGGGAAAAGATTTCTTGATGCATCCTCATGTATAAGGAAAGCATTCTGACTTGTTGGTCCACCCACCTTGTGCCTGGTGCAAAATCAGACTGATTTATACTTAAAATCACACATAAAACAACGAGGCCACAGTGAAAACAAATGCTTAAAGATAAGCGTTTTTGTGGTTATGCATGATGGTTACAGTTGATGGGCTTCTGTCATTCAATGCACAGCTGAGCAATGCAACAATATTGTGTATAGTATGCAACATGTATACTAATGCATACTAATTCCTGTGGTAGTGGCTGGTTTTCGCTGGTGTAGTGGATGAAATGTGCTCAGTGTGATATCAGTGTCTTTGGGTGGAGCGGAGGAGGAGTTACTTAATAAATCGCAATAGAAACCTATGTAGCTCAAAGCAAATTACACTCTTATCATGTGGAGCTCCTCCTCTGTGGACACAGTCACACATTATCATGGTCATAACTTGTCATGCAACATCACCACAATTACAAGGTCTTTTGAAACATTCACTAGATCTTCAGGGAAACTCAGTGATCAGAGACAAATTAGCAAACCACCTTCTTGTCAGTAATGGAGAGAAATATGAAACCAGCAGCCAGCCACTGTGAAGAAACTTCAAAAGTGCAAAATCCCCACAAAGCAGCACTTATTCTGGCCAGGGGAGGAAGCAAAGGGATCCCATTGAAGAATATCAAAATCCTAGCTGGAGTTCCCCTTCTTGGGTGGGTTGTGAGAGCAGCGCTGGACTCAGAGCTCATTGACAGGTATTCTAATCTGCATTCATGTCAAATCTGTAGCATGCTTGTAATGAAGGCTAACTAACGCATTCAGCTAGAGATCGCTTTACATCCTATACTGCTAGTACACTGCCATTCAATGGGATGAGTAACAATAATAAAGACAGTTCATCTAATTTATTGAAGGCAATGCAAATTTGAGGAAGGCGTCCCAGGTCAATACTGTGCCTACAAACTGTTGCTGGGTAATCATGACGGAAAAGCAGACAAAGCTTCATTTGCAAAAGGTTTTATTACTATGTGCAGCAAGGGAAGATTGTGGACTTTACACTGTTTTATTATAGCATTTGCCTTCTTGGAAATATAAAAAATAAGACAACATACTGATAAAACAGTATAAGTGCCTCCGTTAAAATACTCTTAGAGAAGTACCACATAAATTAATAAAACACACACTGCAGGATTCAGAATGCATAGGCATTTTAAATAAAATGCTCTTAAAATACACTAAACACTAAACATTTTGCAGATGCAGGTGATATTTGAGGATATTCATTTGATGATTTTAAACATGTTTTATTGAATATGATTTATTTTCAGCTTTTACTGCTGAAAACCACTTGTGTGCCATCTGGATCTGAATGTGTAGAGACTTTTAGAGCAGCTAATGAAAGAGCATGAAAGGTGTGTTCTCTCGTCATCAGTGTGTGGGTGTCCACAGACCATGATGAGATTGAGAAAGTGGCCAAACTGTGGGGTGCTCAGGTCATTCGCCGGAGTCCTGAGGTCTCCAAAGATACCTCCAGCTCACTTGAAACCATCCAGGAGTTTCTCAAACTGAGGCCAGGTACGTCCATTCACATCAGCACTGCTCTCTGCACTTTGGTAATAAAATGGAGCGAGCAGAACTGCTAAACAGCAAACAGACCTCTAAAATAAACCAGAGGTTTTCATGTTACATTACATCACACACATGTCCTCTTCTGACTGCATAATACATTTTACTTAATACGTAGTAGATGTTGTTACATGCTTCATATACTTGCAAGTGACTGTTGTAATATACTTGTTTGCTTGTGTTTACATGTGTATTTCTATTGTTGTGTATTTACTTAGTCAATAACTGACTGCTAAAATGCAGTCAAACCTTTCTCCGGTAAGAGAAAACATCTGCAGTTTGTCATTCTTGCTGCTGGTAGAATGAAGCAGATGCACTTGCAGGTAGAACTCAATACAGTTTAATCAGAAAAATGGTGGGAAACAAAGACAAATGCAAAGAGTTAAACTGCTCTGGCTTGACTAGAAAATTCAAGCATAGAACATAAACTCTGCTGGATCAGACAGAAGTGTACAAGAAAGTCAATGATGTCAGGAAATATGTAAATCCATGGATCAGGAAAGCCTGGGTAGAGGAATCTTCCTGGGTCATGGTGAGTCGAGCCAGGCGTAAGTGGTGAGGGACAGAGAGCTCTGGGTCCAGCTGGGCTTAAAAAGGGAAGCATATGAGGTGCAAGTAAGAATCATCACAAGTGTGGGCGAAACCGAAATGGTTACACAGTGGGGGTGTGTACCCTCACTCAGTACCCTAGAGACCGGGAAGGACGGGCGCATGGCACAAGAGATCTGGCCATGACACAGTTCCTTTCAGGGAAAAAAGAACTAACAAGTACAAAGCTAATATCACCATAGAATGGTAAGAGATCCACCACAGCTGATGTGCTAATTGTCTATGATGGAGTTCTCTGTGTTAATTCGGCTGTTTCGCAAAAAAATGATTTTGTTTATTATTGCAGTTTTCCCTTCCTATTAGTGTTCTCCCCCACTGTCTTCATATATAGTGACCATAAGATGTGCAGTAATTGTGCAATATCTGTTAAAACCAGATCAGCAACAGCACTCAAACATTTCCTCATTGTCTTCCAGAGGTGGACATTGTGTGTCATATTCAGGCCACGTCTCCATGCCTACACCCTTACCACATCAATGAAGCCCTACAGATGATCACCGACGAGGGCTATGACTACGTGTTTGCTGTGGTGCGCAGGCATCAGTTCCGCTGGTCTGAGGTGAAGAGAGAAGGTGCGAGTAAAACTTCTTCAGAACATTCTTAAAAATCAAAGTGCCATAAAGGGTTCTTTTAGCAGTGCCATAGATGAAACACCTTTGAAGCCATCTTTTAAAAGGAGATGCGTGAGTGTGAAGAACTTTTTAAAGTCTTATAGACCTTTCACATCATATAACTGTTCTGTGTCAATGTATGGGTTCTTCCTACAATCTTTATATTATATTTTTTTTAACTAAAAAAGGTTCTTCACATCTCATGTACAAAAATGGTTCTCTAAAGAACCATCGTTTGACTTTTTACAGAACCAAGTCTGTGTTATTCTTTCTTATGTAGAACCTTTCTGGGCACCCTTATTTCTGAAAGTGTGGAATGAGCAATTGGTGTGTCTGATTTTTAACGAACCATTTCTATGGGCTCTGCGGATTCCCTCAGTGTCTCGGCCGTTTGTATGAGCTACTTGGCGTGTTCTTCAGTGAAACACATCAGTGGAAATATTTTGGCTCTTACTTAGGTTCTTTTAGGAGGTGCATTGCAGGGCATGTTCTAAGAACTGTCTCTGTTCTTGTTGCAGAGGGTGAGATCACCACCCCATTTAACATAAATATCGCTAAGAGACCTCGGCGACAGGACTGGGCAGGAGACCTCTATGAGAATGGATCTTTCTACTTCACCAAGAGAGAAATCCTGGAGAAGGGCTTTCAGCAAGTACAGTATCTGCCACAACTTCTATGCATTCACACTTCTGCACCTAGTACTGATGTGCCGGTCAGGGTTTTTATGACCCGCACCCATCCACCCGTTAATCAATGACCTGAACCCAACCCAACTGCAGTGTTTATGTAAGTGATTCATAACTTTATTGTAATGTAATGTTTTATCACTGTTTGACCACCCTGCTCCGACTCGCACATCACTACTACATATTTTTGATCAAAACAATTACAGTACATACCCAGTGAGTGAAGAAGTCTTAAATAGTGTAGCCATACATTCACACTTCATCAAGGACTATAAATAATTCTACACCTAATTGTGATATTAAAAGTTGACGGCATTGAAAAGTAAAAAAGTCGACAGTGAAACCATTAAAACAAGTAAATATGTGTGAAATGGCACACGGGTTAAAAGTCCTGTTTTAATGAAAAACGTTGCAATAAATATACCATACTTTACTCTCTTCTTCAAGGTTGGGAGAATTGCGTACTATGAGATGCTTCCTGAATACAGTGTGGATATTGATGTGGACATAGACTGGCCTGTAGCCGAGCAGAGGGTTCTCAGGTAGGGAAAAAAGGATGAAACAGTGTCCTGACATAGTAAGACCTAAACTGGAAAAAAACATGATGTAAATAAAAAGCTGACTGGCTCAAGTAAGAACATATATATGCATCTCTGTTGCCATACATAACACATGAAGTTCAGCTGAATATGTTCATTTTGAGACCTTTCTGAGCTGCATAAAGACTAACTCTGGTATCGCTGGTGTTTTGTAGGTACGGTTACTTTGGACGTGATAAGCCAGGGCAGTGCAGGCTGCTGCTATGTTCTGTATCTGACTGTCTGACTGACGGACAGATATACACTTCAGTCTCTGGAGAGGAGCTGGTGTCCACTAACACACGCGATCTCACTGCCATACGCATGCTGCACAGTGAGAACATAGAGGTGTGTCTGTAAGCCAGTTGGAAGGGTGGGTTTCTGGGATAAAAGAAGATGTGAGTGACTTAAAAAGTGGTTTAACTGTTTCTGTCAATTCTACTCCATTGCAGATGTAATTATATGTATTTATATGCCAACTGCTTAGGCTCTGTTACCAGAGTTAAAAGATTAGGCAAAAATAAAGCTGAACTCTTTTGGCCATATTGTAATTGTCATAAAAAAACATCTCAGAAATGTGTAACTTTTACTTCGTAGGAGAAGAAAGGAGTGTTTTTGATAACCTTTATGTACATTAGTGTAACAGGATGTTTTCCCCAGTAATGTGGGACCACCACTATTGGTCTATTCATCATGAAACGCTCACTTAATGGAGGGCAGCTAGTGTGTCCAACTGGTAAAAAAAAAATTAAAAATGGAGCTGCAATGTTATGAAATGATGGTGGGAATAATCTGTATGCTTAGTTCATGCTTGGGTTATGTTTGTTATGGATGCTAGGTGATCCTGATCTCTTCCAGTGATGACCCAGTGCCCAAGGCCCTGGTAGAGAAGCTTGCCCAGCGTTCAGGCTGCAGCTTCAGGCATGGAGTGGAACGTAAGCAGGCAGAGGTGGAGTGTCTGATCAAGGAGAGAGGGCTGCAGTGGAAAGATGTGGCCTACCTGGGTGAGGCTTGGAGGTTTCTATACACTCAGCACTTAAACACCACCACGCGCTAACCAGTGGCAGCTCTCCGGGTTAAGTCAACTGGAGACGTCTTCTTTACATCTTCTTATATAAGTGTTCTTCCATCAATGGAGCAAAAATCTTCCAGGTGATTTAGCACCCCACCTATTGTGCTTTTCTACTCCTCAGGCACAGACTTGCAGGATGTGGAGTGTCTGGCAAAAGCTGGGCTAAGCGGAGTGCCCCCACATGCCCCCGCAGCGGCGGTCATTACAGTCAAATACACCTGCCGTAATCCTGCAGGTCGAGGAGCTCTCCGGGATTTTGCAGAGCACATCTTGCTGCTGAACAAGAAGGCCGCTTCTAAGACGGATGAAGACCGCATTGATAGGATCAATTTTTAAAGAAAATAAAGTTTTTGTAGTGGAAAATTTGATCTCATTGTGTGTACTCTTGTCACACTGCTTATTTTCATGTAAACAAGTGTCTATGCGTGCAAAGGTCATTTTTGAAGGCTTAGTGTGAAAGGTTCAGAGGCAGAGACAGGACATATAGACGAGTTAATGATGATCTGCAGAGCTGTGGATCTCCATCCTCCAACAGAAGCATCCTGTAGTTCTTAGAATTGTTTGTCGCGAAACCTCCGCAAAAGAACAGAGGATGAGGAGCATGCGAGCTATGCATGCACAGAGTATGAACCAGTAAGAAATCACCACAGCCATAAGCAGCCAATCAGCAGATATTAAATGTATGCATGCATGCATTCCTGCATAATCTCTGCAAACCTACTGTACAGGGGACTCATCTCTCAGACGTTCTAAGGAGCGGGTGAGACCGACTCCCCTTTCTGCAGAAAAGAAATAAACACCTCTGATGAATCTCGGCTCTGACCTCATTGTTAATCAGAAAGAGTGATCATAGAGATTTTTCCACCACAGTTTTCCTTTATGTTACTTTTGAGCTTTTTCATGAACTGACCTGAAGTTCACATTCTGAATATTTTACTATTATTTTTTATATTACTTTGGATGTTGGTTGAAGGTTCATCTCTCTTAACTTTGGTGCTGGTGTTAATTTCTTATTAGAGGCTTTAAGTTTGGAATATTACTATTACATGACTTATGAAATATATGCAGTTAAGAAATACTGTACCATTAAAGTTCTTTGTGGAGTAAAAGAAATTATGCTGTGTTAATAAATTATTTTTGTGTTAATAAAAAATTATGAGTGATAATAAATATGCTAATATAGCTCAGTATCCACAAATATCCACAAAAAAAGTAAACTGAAAGAGGTGCACCCACTATTTGTAAAGTCACATGTTTATTAGTCTAAGAGAAGTAATTGTTCCCATGATGGAATTTTAAGAAAATGACTACCTCCTGATCATGAAATTGCCAATTACGCTAAAGTTTAAGATGAAGAAAATTATTTTAACAATCTGAAAACTATTATACTACTCCATATTTTAACCCATTTATATTTTTCTACTGAACTCATTCATCAATGTGATACATGGGCTGGTAATGAGTCCCTTAATCTCAAAGATTATAATTTTGTTATTAATCTTCAGGTGTAGTTATGAGAAATGACTCAGTTATTACTATGAAATTAATATGTGAGGGCTGTATCAGTGATAGAGAGGAATGTAAGTTGGGATTTTTAAAAGGTTTACGGGGTAAATGTTTCATGTGACAACGTCTGCAATTCTGTTTTTATGACACCAAGCTTCCATAAACAGTTTCAACGATTCATCTCTTGTACATATTTGGTAGAAGTCAATATGCCTTTCTGATGCCATCTTGGTGGGAAAAAAGCAGATGAATACATTTTGCCATGTTGACACATAGATGCCTCGTGGTGTAGAAGATGATATTTGCTTTGTGGTCACAACCA
This sequence comes from Brycinus macrolepidotus, assembly GCA_037974445.1. Lineage (NCBI taxonomy): Eukaryota > Metazoa > Chordata > Actinopteri > Characiformes > Alestidae > Brycinus > Brycinus macrolepidotus. Next base: position 9,101 of record JBBPCZ010113448.1, read on the forward strand.
GCTACACAGAGATTCCACAGAGACTTTTTTTTCGCTCTCAAGTTCAGAATTCAGTATCTGGCAAATATATGTTTCTCACTTAAACATCACCTACAGTGGCAAATATACCAGTCAAGTACATTTACCGATGCTTGCTCATTTGAACCCAGCAGTCAGACTTGGCAGATGCTACACTGCACATTTTTGTACTTTCCCTCATCTAGCACATCCGATTCAGCTGGTTAGGTCACGTACAAGCTCCTCGAGTCATATGTGTAAAGTCAGGTGTGTTAGAGAAAGGCAAATTCAAAAATGGACAGAGCATGTGGATTGTAGCGTTGACTTTGGGAATCACTGTTTTAACCAAATCTGTTCACAAATCTATTCAGTTTTACATAAAGCCTTGGTGGTTAAATAAGAATCTGAGACCTGTGTGGTCTATAGACAGTGATCTAAGCTTCACAGAACTAGATGAGCACTATAAGGGTGAATGGCTGACAAATCCTAACTGGGCTTTTGCAACAAACTGGTAAAACGTATATTCAATTTTAGTTTTAAGTATTACATTTTTTATTTGTTGTATTTATTTATTCATGAGCTAGTCATTTTCATAATTTATGAGAGTACAGAAAAAAAACAAACAAAGAGTGACAAATAGAAGAGTAATTTTAAATTCAAATGAGAACCGGGTCTATTATGTTTCAATATCCTGTATGCTCAACAAATATTTTACTGTCTAGTAAATGTGTTTGAGTAGGGAAGTCATCAGACTTGCAGTGGGTACAGAAAAGAATCAACCACTTCAAAAAATTCACATTTTGTTCCTTTGTGGCCTGAAATGAAGTCTCACACACACAGAAACAATTTTCCAGTTAACATCAATATTTCAGTTAAAACAAAACCACAGTATCATGTTTATAGTAATGGTGACTGTGCAGTTTAAGTGTGATCACCTGCCCTTAGTTTGAGGATTCTTTGATTCTTGTGATAACATACTATTAATATTCCAAAATTCTACCTGGATGGTTGTGAGGGAAGTTCAGGGAGTCTTTTAGAAATATCTGAAAATGTGAGCTTTTTATGACACCCCAGGAAAAGTTAAAAAATTAATTATATTTGTAAAATTGAGTTAAAAATTGATTGTAAAAAGTTGTCAGTGACCATGCCTACACAAAATTCAGTATTTTTGTTAAAATGTATTAAAATATAATGTATATACACACCAAATTTTAAACAAAATGAAAAAAAAAAGTAGATACCTAACGTGCATGGCTTTAACTCTGCTGTGTATAGTGTCTATTTGTCATTCGCGAACACATCACAGCGAATGGATGAATGGATGATCTTATTTTACACTGGGAAATAAGAATGTAAACATATTAAAATACTTTAAAAAGTAATCTTTAATCTTTTTTTTCCTCTTTATTCTCTTTTTTTCTCTTCTCTTTTTTTCTTTTATTTTTTACTATTATTTATTTATTTATTTATTTTGCACTGTTTTATTTCGTTCATGTTGTTTTTCA
>JBBPCZ010113489.1:0-10601 GCA_037974445.1 Brycinus macrolepidotus
CCCCCCTCCCCCCCTCCCTTTTATTTACGATGAATTGACATTCTCTGACCCTGCATTCCTACAGACAGAGTCTATGTAAATGAATTAATTGCCAATGCAGTCAGACATGAGGACTGAAGAGAGACAATGCCATGCGTTCCTTGCACTTAGTCCAAGCCTGGCACCTGTCCAAGCTCAAAGACATAGTTTAGCTAAATATAATTCTAATGTGCAGGCTAGCTTTACAAAGAACGAAAGCTGGTGGAAATATTAGTGGTATGTCTAAGTGAACTTTGCAACTTTGCCATCAAGTAGGGGTTTGCAATATCATGATATAATACCATCACAAATGATTAGTAATCGGTTAGTTTAGTTAGTACACTAAAAGTTTTGGGACACCTGACCATTACACCAACAGGAACTTTAATGACACTGCACTCAAATACACAGACTTTAATATGGAATTGGTCCCCCCTTTGCAGCAATTACAGCTTCCACTCTTCTTGGAGTGTTTCTGTGGGGAATTTGTGCCCATTCATTCTGTAGAACATTTATGGGGTCAGGCACTGATGTTGGACGAAAAGTCCTGGCTCGCAATCTGCGTTCCAGTTCATCCCAAAGGTGTTGGATGGGGTTGAGGTCAGGGCTCTGTGTGGGCCTCAAGTTCCTCCACACCGAACTCTTCCAACCATGTCTTTATGGACCTTGCTTTGTGCACTGGGGCACAGTCATGCTGGAATAGAAAAGGTTCTTCCCCAAATTGTGTCCACAAAGTTGGAAGCATGCCGTTGTCCAAAATGTTTTGGTATGCTGAAGCATTAAGTTTGTCCTTCACTGGAAGTAAGGGGCCTAGCCCAAACCATGAAAAACAGGTCTGTCCCAATACTTTTGTCCATATAGTGTATTTTTGAACCACTGTCCAACTTTTATTAAAAAATGTGTTTATTTATTAGAAGTTTTATAAAAATTTGAACCTGCCAATGCCAGACATCCAGGAAAGCTAGATTCTGCTCGTAGTCTTTCATAATTTTCATCATATTGTTCACCCATAGCAGAGCAAGTACAGCCATGAGAGACTGAGTTGCCACGAATTCACAAATGTCATCATCTGATCCACTGCAAAGTAAAGGGTTCATTTTCACACAGTGGAGAAAGTTTCTTTCAAAGATAATTAAGCTAGACTCTTTTGACCATGGGTGGAGAAGTGTGGGCCGGATTCCAGCCCAGATGCTTTCTCTGCTCTAACACGCAAGTTAAACCTGGCATTTCACTGAAGAATTCAATCAAGTTTTTGGCAAGGACTATCACAGTACCATCATAGGACTATCATAGTTATTTTTCCAAATATGAATAATATTATTGATATTGGAATATCGAAAGATAAAGATCTATCAGCAGTTTTCTAATACACGTATCCATAAAAACAGTCTCACATGCCAGATTCTGTCAAGAATTTTTCCTCAATGTACAAAATATAGAAAGAGTGTAAGTGTAAAGTAAAGTGGCCATTTTTCACAGGTGAACACACCACAGCACACAGTGTGAAACTGTTCTCCGTATTCAACCCATTCACCCAAGGTAGCCAGCGATGCAGTGCCCGGGGAGCAATGTGTGGGGACGGTACCTTGCTCAAGGGTACCTCAGTGGTGCCCCGGCAGTCCTGGGATTCAAACCCACAATCTTCCGATCACAGGGGCAAATCCCTAACCACCAGGCCACCAAGGGCAGTTCCTATTCTTCCCATTATATTAAGCAATGACTGAAAAATGGAAGAGGGCGTCAGTTAGAGGGTCCTTATTGAATGGAGGCAGATGGGCATAACAGTCACATGGACGGACCCAAATCCGGAGTTCCACACGCAACAGTTTATGTGAATAAGGCACATTGTCAAAAAGTGAGATTCAAGTTCTGAAAAGACAAATCCAAAAACCAACAGGCAAAATCGTAATCCTTAATAGAAGCAAACAGAGCCAAGCACATGAGACAAGAATTAACTAACAGATAAGAACAGAACAAGAACAGAATAATCCAAACTGTCCAAAACTGATGTGTTCTACGCTTGTGACACTTCGCCGATGCTGAAAGAAACTACTGTAAAACATGAATGACTCCTGGTGATGTCAAGATCTGATATGACTGGCTTAAAACTAACAAGGACTGATTTTATTGACTGAGCTGGGTGTTACACTGTTCTTCAGTGCCAAACAGCAGAAGATTGCCATCTCCACGCATGGTCTTTGAAAACAAGTCCTCTGGCGATTCTTAAAACAGAGCTACACAAACAGTCCCTCAGGAAACCCAGTGATATATGATAACCCAGCTGGAAGTGCTTTGCCTGGTACTCTGACAAAAGTGCTGGAAAATCATTGCAGGTTTTGCAGTCAGGCCTTCATTGAGAAAAAAAAACAAAACCCATAAGTACAGACTACAGTATGGACAAGGTTCCGAAAGAAAAAGGCTTATTTTATGACACAATGTCCAGCACAGTCAAGTGTTCGCAAATGAATTAAATTTAGATGGAAAACCAAACCTTATTTCAACAACACAAACTAATGCAGAAGTGTGTATACATGCAAGTGTGGACAGCCAATCAGAATGCAATCAGTGTAACTTACATACTCTCCATCATACTCTTCATCTACATGTGGGCGGAGTGTCTAAGGCACAGACTACTCCCTGAAGGACTATGACACAAACATGGGTGTCTCGTCTCTTGGTAATGGAAAGTAACATGACAGATATTTAAGGCTTCACGAGAATGAAATACAGATGTGTGTCAATAATGTCTTGTGAAAGGATTGCTTCACAGCACGCCACAATATTCTGCAAGAGCAATGATACCCAATCTATTGCAACCTCAGACCCTAAGCATGCAGAATCCCTGAAACAACACAAAAAAAACAATAAGTATTTCAATTAGTTGTCAAGATGTGTGAGGGTAGGGGGGGCTAGGGTGGATCACAAAAACAGCGAAACAACAACTGGACTTTTTCCAGCCAACTCGGTGGGTGTGGGTTGGCTTTAGTAGGTCATGGAGGCTTCATTTATTAAGAAGTCTTAAACACAGAGAACAGCTTTCACCCTTTTAAACTGAATTACAACAAGCTGAATTCCAGCCACTGGCTCCCATGAGTGAGGTCTCCATTCCTGGCTGAAGTGCACCTTACTGCTGTTGGACGAAGAAAAGGTGACAAACAGATGAGTTTTCCCAGTCATTAAAGGGCTTATATCTTACTTTAAATTAAACAAGCTGTTTTTAACGGCTGTGCTTATAAGACTGACGTAAAAAGCCTCCATCCTGATCGGCTCTCCTGATCTGTCCAACCAACTTTTGAGTCCGGTTTGAAATTCATCTTTTTATCTTTTGTGCATGGGCTGCTCAAGGCTGAAAACTGAAGGCATATATGTACTCACTTTTGTGACATCACAAAAACTGACTTTACAATAAGCTGTTTTTTGCAGCTCAGCTCGTAACTATAGATGATGCAGACTGGGGGGATGAAAGGTACATTTTGAAACTTTAACATCAACTAATTATATCAAAATCTTGTTTAAAAACGGGTGGAAAATTGGTTTGGGACCTATAAAAAAGTGTTCAGCATTGACCATCTCCCACTTTACTAAGCAAAAGCTTCCAGGGGTGTACAGTGACTGCTCTGCTGACAGCAGGACGCATCCTCAAAACAAGCATTATGGAAATTGCCACCTGCACTGAACCATTTCCTTCACTGTTGTTTTTTCTTCTTGCATGTCTGATGGGGGGGTTGGTTCCTCTTATGAATGCTTTGTTATGGAACTTCACTTTAAAGCCTGTCTCAACCTGTACCGCACGCTCAACTGCTGGCCCGGAACATCCAAGTGCAATGCAGGCAAAGCTGGATCTACAGTTAAATGCCATCAACTCTGCAGACATCTAGATTGATTATATGGAAATGTACAGCATGAGCATCCAACAGACCACATCCTCTGCATCTGATTTAATGCAGCTTTTATAAAAGGCTCAAGGACTTCAAAGCTTAGTAAGGCTCAATACGTAACAGAGGAAAATAACATTACAAAGCTAAATGGCTGCAGTGGTTTATTACGGCTTGCTGTATTTTATGGGCCAGACAGGACTATATCCAGTTTTGTGATTTAACTATAACAGTGGTTGAATAAATTAAGTCCACAACAGCAAATCTGCTTTCAAGCTTAAAACTGAAAGCATGTAAAATCATTGATTAAAATTTGATGAATAGAAAAAAAAAAACTACTCAATCATAAACATAATTGGTAAATTATGTGATTACTATTATAATCCATAGCGTCAAAATCTAACGATATAAGAGCTTAAAAATGGAGAGCAATGCTGTTACGAAAAAACATAAATGTAAAATAATACATAGCCAGAAAACGAACCATTGTATTCTGCTTCCAAGAGTTTCAGTGGTTTCAAAAATCAGTGGCACTATCAGTGTGTGACTGGTTCAGGGGCTGACAACAGAAAAGGGTCTATTCAGACACGGATGACCTTCAGGTCACTAGTCAATGAGAGAGGTGACTGAGTTTTAAAAGTCCAGGTCAGAGTGCTGGGAAGATTAGTTCTACCTGACATGAAAGAATATGTCAAAAAAGATCCCAGTATAATGGGGGAAGAAAGAGAACAATAGATAGAGAGATAGAAAGAGCGAGAGAGAGAGAGAGGGAGGGAGAAAGAGAGAGAGAGAGAGAGAGAGAGAGAGAGAGAGAGAGAGAGAGAGAGAGAGAGAGAGAGCAAACAAACAAAACCCAAAAAGCCACCTGACCACTCACCCAAAACCTCTTCATATGTAGAAAAACTCAAATCATGGCTATTCCATGCATGATGTATTAGAAGGCTATTTAAAACACCCAAAACGATGGATATATTATGTGTCACCGTTAATGATATGTTGGAATGTAATTTTGACTACTGACATTACTTGGCTGTAACACTTTGAACTTGTAGTCCACAAGTTTGCAGGACAAATGTCAACAACTTATAGCTTGACTGCAGCTGTGGAAAAATCTCTGCAAATCATACACAAAAGAGACCCCTCCAGTTCCCCTTTAAACGGCTGGAGGCTCCGGCTGTCACGGGAAAAAAACTTTGGCACAGTCGCCTGCGCTCTCCTGACAGATTCCCCCGTTAGCTCTGCTTCCTCGTATGAAAACAAAGGAAGCGGAGGAGAGCGGAGCACTTTGAAATTGACCACGTCCTCCCTGCTACAGCAACAGCTCATATCCGCACCCTTTTGTCCTCGGGACGCCCCCTTCACCCCTATGACTCCGGCAATAAGTGCAAACGTCTACGGCTGACTATCTCCACCTGAAAGAATGAATCTGACTCTTACCTCTCAGACAGAACATGGTCTCCTCTTCAGGCCAGTGCCTGTGGGTGTGTGTCTGAGTTTTAAAGTGTGTCAGAGTTTTCGGAGAGAGCGTTGTCCTCACAAAGCCTGCTGTCCTAATTGAAGCAACTCCCCCACCACCCCCCCATTCCAGTGTGCACTCACTCAGGTTCATAGATACCGTCTCTAACCCCCTCCCTCTCTCGCTTGCTCGCTCTCCCCCTTCACACACACACACACACACATACACGCTGTTGCTCACTCCCGAGGTGGCAGCCCGCCATCTCATGTGCTATGAGAAAGAGCTATTCAATCCTGGCGTATATACTAGTGTGGCTGCACAGTGTCGACTCCTCCAGTGCAACAAAAGGGCAAGAGACATAGAGTAAGAGAGAAAGAGAGAAAGAGAGAGAGAGAAATGTGGTCACCGCTGCCTCTCTCCTAGCTTCAACTCTGACTGCAGCCCAGCTAATTGTTCTCTACTTGGCTGTCAGCACTCGCAGGCTTTGAACGCACAAAAAAACTATGAAAATAGCCAAATCCCCTACACTCAATGGTTTGTTATCAAAACAAGGGCTCACCCTGAGGCCATTGTCCTGGGCTGCCACCAGCCACCACTGCTTAATCCTATGAGTGAAAAACACACTTTTTCACTTTGGGTATGTTCACATTACCAGGTTTAAGGGGAACCAATCCATTTTTTTTGCGCCGGGGTTTGATGGACACAGAAATATGATCTCAAATCTGAGCCACTTTTATATCCGATTCCCAGCCATACAACCTTAACCAGAAGGAATTAGTTTGTTTTCCACTTCCCAAATCATGAACTACTCAGAACTGATCAGAGCTAGTGATCTTTGTTACAGAGGTTTGTGCTGCCAGTCTGTTCATTTGTTGTTATTGTTGTCCTCCATGACGCATGTGGATCATTTACGTGACGTTACTGATTAGGATTTGCACATGCAAGTCATTACAGAGCTCACAAGCATGAACGTGAATCATCAAGACAGAAATATCCAAAAGTCAGAACTGGGCAGAGGAGCTTGTAATGTGAACACAGCCCGTGTCAGTTACTCTGTCCAACTGTACCAATTTTTCAATATGCAATGAGAAACTTACCGACAGAATTGTTCGTAAGAGTGGTGACAGAAAGTTATTGTATAAAGTAATTATGAATACGCTGTACGCTACATTGTTTTATGATAACTTTATCTATGTGCATATATTATATATCCATAACCATGTGGCATTATAATAGCTTTAATATATACAAGGCAGAGAGGCACATACAGGGCAACTAACCCAAAGACTCAAAACTTATTTTGCAGAATTACCTTTCTTTTACTGTTATCTACATTTTAACAATTGAACTATGCAGAAACTTTCAAAAAATCTTTTTTGCCCTTTTAAAAGCCACAATATGCCACGATGATACTGTGTACATGGAGGACAACTCATCCAGAACAACTTTCTGCTAAAGCCTTGTTTTCCCGCGACCAAATTCAACAGCAGAGGGTTAAAATTAGCAGGAGAAGTAACAGGCAGAGGGTGATTCCTTAATGCAATCAATTCAAACCACACTTGACCTCCAACAAGGAAATCAATTACATTGTTACAGCATGACCTGACAAGATCTTTCCAGTTCCTATAATTATCACAGTCTGTATTTCCTTCAGAAGACCTATCCTAGGCCTGGGAAACCACATGATACAGAGAATTATTCAATGCAAACATTTGTTTGATACTTATAATATGAATTTTATATGAGATTTTCACTCAGTTCTACCTAAATCTTTATGACTTCAGGTGTCTAATGGCAATCCTACAAAATAATTGATAACACACCTTATAGAAAAATGGACATGAAGAAGGGTAACATCTCTCAACAAAAAAGCAAACCAAATTCGAGAGGTTAAAATCCTATTTAGGATGATGTGGAGTTTTATCCCTGTTATTCTGTGTATTGGAATTGCAAACCTGACAATACCACATTATAATTACACTACAATAAACTGATCCTGATCATTAGAATGCATAGCTCTGATATGACTTCCTACCTATGACTGTTTTCATGTTCCTTGTGTGTGTGTGTGTGTGTGTGTGTGTGTGTGTGTGTGTGAGTGTGTGTTTACAGTCATTGTGTATAGTCCAAGGACAGTAGGAGGTCTTCTAACCCCCTCCCCAGGCCCAGGCCCAAACTGCTACTCACACATTCTGATACATTATATATACACAGCCTTTTGTGCAAACTTGGTCTTAAGTGAGATTGAGGAGACGGACGAGATTTTTTCTTGTTCATGGTTTTGGCTCTTGCCATTTGTTATCAGGATGTTGACAGAGAAAGCACTGCTGCCACAAAAGACACTATTATGTATGACCACAATGTTACTCTATCGAGATAAATTACACCACTCTGCACTTTTCTGAGTATATTACAGCCTCACCAGTACAAAACAACTGCATTTATAATAGGAAAAACATATTTAAACCATTTATACAGAGCCTGTAAACAACAACAATTAGGGTGTAATATCTGAGTGGATACTTGTTACTTGGATCCATACAGTTTTCTTAGCAATTTTTAAATGTTATGATGTGCATCTGTTTCAAATTATCTGCGAACCTCAGAACAGCTAAATATCACTCTAAAAATTCTCAGAGTTCTCTATAGAAATTTCTACTGGACGGTTCTTAAAGGAATTATCTTTGTGAATGACGTGTGAGTGTGAAGAAAAATTGGTTGTTTAGGGAACTACAATGGTTTTCCTATGGCATCGCTCAAAGAACCATCTGTGGCACAATTTTTTGTAACATATGGCATAACGCTCAACATGCGTCATGAAAAAAAAATCATGATTGTTATATTTCACATCACACACCCTTACTATAACTTCCTCACCTCTTTGGTGGGGGGGTGCATAGACCCACTCGTCAAAATCCTCTTCGGGATCCAGCTGAGGTCTGTACCTGGACCGCTGGGACAGTGACGAAACACTCAGGAAACTGAGGGCTCGCGGGACGGCTGGAGCCTTCGCTTTTAGCCCGCGGTACCTCAGCGAACCCCACTCTCTTCTCATCTCTTCTAGGATCTACAAACACTCTGATGTTTTGTAAAACTGATCAAAACTGGGGCCAGTTCTCTGACTCCTCAAGGAACTCAAAGGTCATTCCATCAGTCCATCACTGTGCTGAGGATCTGTACTCAAAAATGACTGTTGACTCTTGTTTTACAGATTTGAACACATCTTTGCGTCAGAAGTCTTCAGACACTGGCTGTGTTAAAAAAGATAATAAACAAGGTTGTGTTCAAAGACACCACCATGTGTTGAGAAAGAACACTCTGAGAGTGTATTCACAAAACCAAGATGCACCAGATACAGAGCAGATGCTGGACACTGGAATGTGCATAAGTCAGCAGTTCAAGAGCATCACGCCGATGACATCACTGCAGACATTAGTACCAACTACACAGCAGTCGGGCATTTCTTCAGGTAATGCACATCTCTTCTCAATTAAAATCATTTATTTGAAATCCAAACAGGCTAGTTCCAACCTTGCGCTGCATATTCTCACTATAAGAAAAGTTCTTCTGTTCCTCAGATGTGACCAGTCCATCTTCTATATGAATCCCGATAGAAGTATCATCAGTTTGAGTGTGATTTGGTCTTCAGATGCCACTGTCTTGTCTCCGAATGTCCCTCGACCTCCTCTCGTCCTAACAGGTGTCCACCATACAATGGAGATATGAAAACGCAAAGTCCCTCCCTGACCTGCGTCAGCCAATCAGCTTAGACGATTCATCACAAAGCATCTAAACAGGAAGATCAAATTCAAAGCAAGATAACAAACAGGGGAAGAAGGCTGAGCAAAAACAACTGGCCCACAACTATAGATCTCTCTCTCTCTCTCTTTTCTCTCTCTCTCTGTCTCTCTAATCTTCAAAAGGTTACACTTTACCAAGGCCCATGCACACCCTATAAATAGATTAAGCGCTTTAGCGTGAATAAAAGATGACTGGGACAAAGCCCCACTAGCTTGCACTGAGAGGTTAAAGCTCTGTCACATTCAATTAGGCTTGCTTAGCCTCCTATTACACTGCTGATATTTGATTAATTAAAAAAACACTACAAAGTCTAAAGGTTGTTTCTCCAAGCTCATTAATTCATATCTTGGGCTAAAATAAATGACACTGGCAATGGGGATTCTCCAGCAACAGGCTTACAATGTCTAACAGCATATTTGAAAACACAGGATTAGCTCTAGGCAATTTAACGGTTCGTCTGGTATACCAGTAATAGAGTTGGCCCAAAAAGGCATTTCACAGGCTTTTTTAATATTTCGAAAATGACACATAAATGACTTGAGAAACTCAGATGTAAAGCAGCATTTAGAACCCCTTTGCCAGGTTTGGGGTTTAGAACGCCACATCGTCTTTAAATTGTCCAATTCATATGTTTTACCATTTTAAAAATAATCATTTTTATATAAACTATAATCAAATATTTTTTTTTATTTTCTTTAGAAATTAAATATGATTCTTCTTAAAAGTGGCAGAGGACGTCCCAGAATGTTTTATACACACACACACACACACACACACACACATATATATATATATATATATATATATATAAAATATATAATTTTTTTAGTATATAGAGCTATTTTTTAGTATTTCACAGATAACACATGAACGACTATCAGATGTAAAGATGTAAAACAGCCTTTAGAGCCAGGTGTAAAGGAATAGCTACATGCTTTACAAGCCTTTTATTAGGGTTAGAATGCAATATTGTAATTTATCTTTATTCATATCTTCATATGTTTTACCATTTAAAAAAAAATAACATGACTATTTTATATAAACTATAGTGAAATATTTTAGGTTTTCTTTAACTATTTTTTATTAAAAGTGGCGAAAGACTTCCCAGAACAATAAGTCACTATTAAACTATGCACCCACTATGCTGTGGATTCAAGTAGTCTACATAACATTAATTAAGAGGAACAGAATTAAAAGCAAACTATTAAAGAACTCTAAATTCATAATAATGCTTTGAGTTAAAATATACTGTCATTTTTATAGACTACTCCCAAATATTGAGCCAAATGATGAAGTACACTATATGGACAAAAGTATTGGGACACCTGACCATTACACCAGCAGGGACTTTAATGACACTGTGTTCAAATAAACAGACTTTAATATGGAGTTGGTCCCCCTTTGCCGCTAGAACAGCTTCCACTCTTCTTGGAAGGCTTTCCACAAGATTT
>JBBPCZ010113530.1:0-10600 GCA_037974445.1 Brycinus macrolepidotus
TGAATGGGCACAAATTCCCACAGAAACTCCAAAATCTTGTGGAAAGCCTTCCAAGAAGAGTGGAAACTGTTATAGCTATAAAGGGGTGACCAAATCCATATTAAAGTCTATGTATTTGAATGCAATGTTATTTAAGTCCCTGTTGGTGTTATGGTCAGGCGTCCCAATACTTTTGTCCATATAGTGTAGGTTTATTGTAATTTCAGCCATTTACACAGCACACAGTGAAACAAAACAACGTTCCTCCAGGACCATGGTGCAACACAAGAACAAAAACAGAACACCGCAAGACTGCATGAATACAGTTGGTGGCCTGGTGGTTAGGGAGCTGCCCCTGAACAGAAGGCTGTGGGTTTGAATCCCAGGACTGCCCGTGACACCACTGAGGTACCCTTTAGCAAGGTTCCGTCCCCACACACTGCTCCCTGGGCACTACATTGCTGGCTGCCCACTCCTTCACTTGGTGAATGGGTTAAATGCAGAGGAAGAATTTCACACTGTTCACACTGAGTGCTGTGTTGTGGTGTGTGACAATAATAGAAACTTTAAATACACAGAGTGTAAAGAGAGGACGAAAAACACAAGAGCAAGAAAACAACAAGACAAGACAACACTTAGTGCAGTCCACAACCGAATGAGTCCAACATTTTAACAGACTCTATTCTATCAGTGGAGTCATTAAGTGTGCAAAAATGTAGAATGGAGGCAGACAGGAATAAATAATAATTGTGCAAATAATAGCAGCAGCAGAGAATGTGCAGTATATAATAAATAGTATTTACAGTGGCAGCTGGAGTGTAAACTGTTTAAGGCAAACAGTTCAGTGTGTATATGAAGTGTTAGGAGAAGGAGGAACTTCAGTTCAGGGGTGTGTTTGTGTGTGTGTTTTTGTGCACGTTTCAGTTCTGACTGAAGTGTCTGATGGCCTAAGGGAAGAAACTGTTTCCCATTCTGGCAGTGGAGGTCCGTATGGGATTAGGGAGAAGAGCATGTGTGAGGGGTGGGTTGCTGGTGGCTTTGTGGATGCAGCGTGTGATGTAAATGTCCGTGACAGACAGGAAGAGAGACCCTGATGGTCTTCTCAGCTGTCCTCACTATCTACTGTAGGATCTTGCGATCCAAAACGGAACAATTCCCGTACCAAGCCGTGATGCAGCTACAGTGCTCTCTATAGTCCCCAGATTTGACAAGAGCAGATCAGATCAGTGATCAAATGTTAAATGTCACTAATTTATCCAAATTAAAATGTGTTTGGTGTTTTTTTTGTCACTTGTTTTTTATGAAGTCATTCTTATTCTGCATTCAGTACTGTAATTCAGCACTGTGGATATTATTTCAGCACTGTAATTCAACATTGTAATCCAGCACTATGGGTATTATTTCAGCACTGTAATTCAGAACTATAATTCAGAACTTTGGGTATTAATTTAGTTTTGTAAGTGATAGCAATGGTTTTATTTCAGTGTTGTAATTCAGAACTTTAGGTATTAATTCAATACTGCAATTCAGCACTGTGGCTATTAATGCAGTATTGTAATTCAGCACTGTGTGTTTGATTCAGAACTGTAATTCAGCACTGTGGGTGTTATTACAGCACTGTAATTCAGAACTGTGGATATTAATTTAGTACTGTAATTCAGCACGGTAATTCAGAACTTTGGGTATCAATTCAATACTGTAATTCAGCACTGTGGCTATTAATGCAGTTTTGTAACTGAGCATTCTGTGTTTTATTCAGTACTGTAATTCAGCATTGTGGATACTGACGTACGGTAATCACTCTAATTCAGGGCTGTGTGTGTTTTATCTGTTCTCGACTCTCTGCTGATGTCCAGTGTGCAGTGCAAATAGAGCTCTTTTATACTCTCACAGTCTCTCTCTCTCTCTCTCAAACACACACACACACACACACACACACACACACAGTCTCTGTCTTTCTCTCTCTCTCTCTCTTTCAAAAACACACACAGTCTCTCTGACTCTCTTTCTCTCTCTCTCTCTCTCTCTCTCTCATACACACACAAACACACACACATACACACACACATTCTCTCTCTCTCTCTCTCTCTCTCTCTCTTTCCTTCTCATTCTCTCTCTCTCTCTCTCTTTCCTTCTCATTCTCTCTCTCTCTCTCTCTCGCTCACACACACACACGCGCGGCCACTAAACCGGCGCGCGCTAGGATTCCTCGGCTGCGCGCGATCTTCCTCCTCCTGGCTGCGCGAGCGCGGCTGAGGTCCGCAGCGCCGAGGATGAGGATGAGGGGAGTCGTGGAGGATTAACTGTGGGCACGGGGTAGGGCGGGGGGCTCAGCTCGGGCTTCGGTTCCACACATCTGCACCGCGTCGCGATGCTCGGAGGGCCATGATGAAGACCGACTCCTCCTCGTCCTCCTCCTCGAGCCCCGCGCTGCAGCCGCGCGATCCCGGGGGCGGCCGCGCCTATGGCTCCAACGTGCACCGCATCAAGAGCCTCTTCATGCAGATGGGGGCGAGCCCGGACCCCCCCGCCGCGCACAAACCCGCGCGCGCTCCGCTGCCCCGCGCCGGCAGCCTGAATGAGCGCGTGGACCACGGCGCGCTGCTGAAGCTGGGCGCGGAGGGCGCGCAGGGGGGCATCACCTCCTCCATCAGCACCTCCTCCATCGGCAGCATCACCTCCTCCATCAGCACCTCCTCCATCTGCGGCACCACCTGCTCCAAGCTGCAGGAGACCAGGAGGATCTTTGAGCGGCAGCAGGAGGAGGAGGACAACACTGCAGCAGCCAGCCGGGGTGCCCTGAAGAAGGAGAGGGCCGGAGGCCTCCAGCATGGGAGGCTGGACGTGGTCGCCCGCTTCAATGGCAGCACAGAGTCACTGGATGGGCCAGACGCGGCTGAGGCCGTGTCACCCACCGTCAGCCAGCTCAGTGCCGTTTTCGAGCGGGCGGCGGAGCTGCGCTCCAACCTGCACCGGCTCTCCAGGATCAGCACGGGCAGAGCACGGCCTGCCTCAGCACAGGAGCACCGGGGGACCCGCAAGGGCCGCGACCCAGAGGGTGCCACAGAGGACCTGAGGGAGAACAGGGATGCCAGTCGACCATCAGTGTGTGAGCCTCATAGGGAAGCCAACGGTGAGGCCTCAGAGGTGGCCCCTGCCCGAGCCGGGGCTGCCGGGGCAGAGGTCAGGGGTGCCAGTCAGGGAGGCTGCCCTGTAGAGGATTATAAGGAGGATGATGGGGATGATGATGTGACCCTGAAGGAAGATTCTTCAGCAGGGGCCACCCTGGTGGAGGTCAGCGCATACAGTGCCGCGGGGGAAGACTCTGGGGGCAGCCAGCTGGGGGACGAGGATGACGAAGAGGAAGGATATGAGGCTGAGACAGCCTGTCTGGAGATCCCAGGGCTTCCCACAGAGGAGGAGCCGCCGCCGGGCCGCAAAATCGGCTTCAGCACTGCACCTATCAAGGTGGGTCACGGTCTGACACGACGCTGACAGTAGTCTGTCACATGCTCCACCCATGGAAGTACATGGACTGTCTGATAGACAGACTGTCCTAGTTTTGTAGGCAGTGGCCAAATAAGGAACTGCTGTTTTTCTCTTTTAGAAAAATGAATGGCATTTTCAAAAAAAATGCCCCGCTATCACACCCTGTTGAGCCATTTTGTCCTGTGTACACACATTTCGTTTGGAATAGTTACTAGCAATTAAATGAGATATCCCCAGTCTTAGCTGACGTTTCACTTTTGTTTCATGTAGGTCTGTTTTTTCTGTAGCACTGTAGCAGCTGGAAAATGTAAGGGGGGGCCTTTCAGGTTGTGCTAAAACAACAATTTGTGGTCGCTTAGATTACATGTCAGTCAAGTGGCGGTTCTAGAATGCGAAGTGTCTGATAATTGTAAAAAAAAAAAAAGTGGAGTTGCTGTGCCTCTCCAAAAGAGCAGGTGTGAACAAGGACACGTTCGTGTGGTCAGAGTAGGAAGATCACCAGAGAATTGCTAAAGTAGCCTCTTTAGCATGTCTGCTAGAATGTAAAACACTTTATTAGATAGCACTAGAATATTCCCTCTTGATAGTCAGACAGTGTCCAATGCTTAATAAACTACAAACTGAAAAAATGTATTGGGGATGGCTTAAGGCTAGAGAAAACTTACTAACAGGCTGGGGTGTCCCATTCTATATAAACACTGGACTGTTTCATAAAGGAATAGATCCATATTGAAAACAAATGCCATTATGTTCCATTCTCATTTGGGACGGGCCACTAATTAATCCTGTGTGCAGGACTTTCAGCAACCTACAGGTCACCTTCTGTAACTAATACACAGCATGTGCTTTGGAAAATGGCCGTCTTGGGACTGTTATCTTGTTCCTGTGTTTGCTCAATCCACTATTCAGTGTGTGATTTGTGAAAGGGTCCTTTCCTGCGCTGGTGTCCCTGATGGCAAACTCTCATAGAGCAGAATGGACAGCTGTAGAGGTCTGCATCTGCTTTCTCTCCATCATCCGGCTAAAGCAACTCATTCATGGATTCCCTAATAAAAGACAGGAAGAGAAGCATATATGCTGTAAAAAGTGTTACTAGCTTAAAACATCACTTGAGGTTGTTATCAGTCTGGTCTCAATTTCAGCAAAATGATGTGTGTAATGGCGATAAATCCAGTTTGTTGAGCCAGATTTACCTGAGTTCGTTTCAGTGGGGAACGCTCAGGCCTTCTGAGAAGTCCCAATGATTCCATGGAATCAAAAAAATACACATAATTTTTAGTTCACATTTATTCCATAGAATTTAGATTTTGATTGTATTTTAACTAAGCATGTATTATAGTGACAATTTCATTATTACATTTTGCATGGGCACCACACAAATCCTGTTCAAATGGAAAATTGTCTCATCAGGATATATTCCCTGTGGTATCCAGATAGAGACTTTCAGGAGCTGGACAGAACAGTAGAATAATTTTGCATTCCACGAGAGCTCAGAGCTCGAAATAACTAGGAAAATGAAGATAAAACACCTCAGAACTCGAAATTACCCTTAAGTAGGAACATTAAAATAAAACAGCCCCCTTTGGAAATTCCTATTTGTAAGGGTTGAAGTGTTAAAAGGGTTACTTTAAGGAAACCCAGAAAACTGACAGAAAACTGTCCAGTCAGGATGTTTTTTTCTGTGGTATCCATTTAGATACAGCCAAGCATGCTTTCCTATTTTTCAGTCCTTCAGGAGCTGGACTGAAGGCCTTACATGTTAGATTAAGAACATAATTAAGAAGAGTAATCAACCAATCACCCTCTGATTTACAATGGGATCAGTTCCACAGGAAAAAAGGTAATTCAAGCCTTCTGGAAGTTCTAGATATCTCACTGACTGTGGAGATGTAATGAAAGCAGGTTTCAGTCAGTTCTAGATATGTCACTGATGATATAGAGTTTGATCAAGAACAGTCAAAAACCAAGGATTTGTTTCAGCATTAGCTTAGTGCTAACATACTGTTTAAAATGCCACAGGAGCGCAGGTAAACTAGCATTAAGTGGGTTTTTCACATTTTGATGTGGAGGCCTAGCTCTAATATCAATTCTTCACTTTTTTAGAGGGTAGAAATCTCATCTCAAGCCTGGACTGACCACTTGCTGCTCGCTGCGTCAGTCTAGGCACTGTTTAATCCAACAAAACAAATATGGTGTTTACAAACTGATGTGTCTTAGTGAGAAACCAGCATTAGCTTCTGCAGGCCAGAGGTGTGATCAGGCCTTGCAGTAGCTGTGAGCTTCCCAGCTGTGTGTGAGTGTGTGTGTGTGTGAGAGTGTGTGTAAGTGTGTGTGTGTGTGTGTGTGTGTGGCCTGTAGAATCAGAGGGAACGTGATGGAATGTCACTGTAGCTCTATAATAGGAGTAAAAATAGCCTTCAGACAACAGTGACAGATGGAAAAAAGGAAAGGAGATTCCAGTTTTAATGACAAACCGAAAATTATTAAAGGGCCCGTATCAAGGAATACCAAGTTATCCTCACTTATGTGACTTATGTACTACCCATTCCACTTTTTTTTTTAGATTTTATACATTACACTCATGTTTAATGTAAATGTAGATTAGCTTCATTTTAATCTGATGCGACTATTAAAGGGCCTGTGTCAGTTCTCAAATTTGTTTTTTTATTTTTTTGTATTTTATTTTATTGTAATAGGTCAATTTCATTTACCTTCCCCAGTCCACACAGTTTACATATATGGACACTAGGAAAAATGTTGCAAAAATGTCCCATTTTGAAGTTGTTGTTTTTGTGATGTCACAAAAACATATTCAAATGTACTTGCCTTTACAACTTACAGTTTAGCTTCACCTTTTTGCCCTCAAGGAAGTGTTTCAGTGCGGGCTGTTTTTTTGAAAGGGGCGTAATACAAGGCAGCCAATCAGAACAGAACTCATTTACATACATAAGTCTTAACGACAGTAGTAAAACCGTCTCATTCTACAGGGGTTGGAAAATGGTCATTTCTAGATGTGAAATCGCTCTATTTTCCTCTCTCACACTGGCTTCTTTGTTCTCTTTTCCTCAATTTCTTCTTCTCTTGTTTCTTCTCTCCCTCTTTCTCTCTTTCTCCTTTTTTCCTCTTCTCTGTTGATTCCTCACCCCTCACCTTTTTTTTCTACTTTTCACCCACTCCCCCTGTATTCACACTTCTCCGTTTCACTCTGTCAGCCATTGCCATCTCTCTCACTGCTCTCTCTCTCTCACACACACACACACACACACACACACACACACACACACACACACACACACACTGCTGTTTCAGACACAAAACCCGCAGTGTGCTCCACACACTCAGTGGAGCTGCAGACAGTGAGGGTTTATGGAGATAGATCTGTAGAGGGTACACAGCGTACAGAGTGTAATTAAGCCATAGATCTCCAGACAGAAGACCAAAATAGCGGCTGCAGCGTTATTCACCACTTTCTGAAACACACACACACACACACACATACACACACACACACA
Source organism: Brycinus macrolepidotus (assembly GCA_037974445.1). Lineage (NCBI taxonomy): Eukaryota > Metazoa > Chordata > Actinopteri > Characiformes > Alestidae > Brycinus > Brycinus macrolepidotus. The sequence continues at coordinate 6,981 of JBBPCZ010113530.1, forward strand.
CACACACATACAAGCTGAGCTGGCCTGAGCTCTGTTTGTTAGGCTAATTCTGCTAACACTAAGTCAATAGTCAAATCATTTCAGTAAACACATCCCCAAAACTTCTCTGGACCACCTCAAACAGCATCCAGCTCTGCTAAGGTGGAGCAGACTTGTGGATGTAGTTTATGACACAGTATGACTTACTATGAGCTGTAAAAATGAACTAAACTTCAACATGTAGCCAAACGCTACAGACAGCCTTTTTACACAACAGGGTCTGTTTTCACAAACCACCTCAATAGCAGGAGCACTGATGTAGAATCTGTTTTTGTGGCAACATCCATACATCTGCTCCACCCTAACAAAGAGGTGGATGTCTCTTGAGCAAGGAAAGTGTAGAATATGGGCCCTTTAATGGATCTGAGTCATTTCAGATTACATCAGAGTCTGTCTAGCAGGTAGAGAGGCCTCTAAAGGTTGGACTTGTATGTAATTTTGCATCTCCATTTTGCCTTGTACAGCTTTACGCTCACTTACTGGTGTGTGTATTTGACTCGCATTGCAGCGTAATCAACTCTGTAATGTGATTCTCCATCTTTTTTTGTTTTTTGGCTGTCTTGTTGCTTTTAGCACATCCTGTCTTCACATCTTTGACATTTATTTTTAACTGCTTCCTGTGTGTCATTTCATTCACTCATGTCACACCTCCGCTGACTCATCCTCATCCACCCGTTTGCATACAGAAACACACACACACACAAACACACAAACACACACAGACACACACACACGCACGCACGCACGCACACACACACACAAACACATAGCCTTTAAAGGGAAACTTCACACATTTTTCAAAATTGGGGTGGGTGGGGTGGATGTTCCTGTTGAAATTCCATACTAGGGAACTTAGAAATTTCACAGTTTAAATAGTTGTAGGACACAAACTTCACAATTTAAATGGTTGCAGAACATCTTTGTGTGCTACAACTATTTAAACTGTAAAATTTCTAAGTTCCCTAGTATGGAATTTCAACAGGAACATCCACCCCACCCACCCCACCCACCCCAACTGTTAATAAAACAGTGATTAATAAACGAGAATCAAACCGCCTCAGCTCAGGCATGCAGTACTGTGCTACAGTACCGACCCTTGATCCTCTGTTCTTGCCTGGAACCATGTGTACGGTCAGCCACAGGGTGGAGGCTAGCCATAGCAATGATGTGTGTAAGCGTACTCGCAGGAGGTTGAAAAACACCCTGGACCTGTGGTTCTACTTCTTGCATCAGTGTCGTTAAATTTCCTTCTAATTTACCAGAATAGCAAAACTTTATAAGAAACATGGAAAAAAAAAACAGTGAAATAAATCATCAGACCTTATTAGCAAAGCAAAAGGAAAACATACAAGTATGCTAAAACAGTATCTGAACAGTGTTCAGCCCAGACCGCCATTCTGTGATTGTCTGGATGCTAAACAGCCTTTGATGATGTTAGTATTGCTGCTGCAGCAGCACTTTAGCTTGAGATGCAGGACATGCAGTCTCTTTCTGCAGGCCCACTGGTGACCATTCTGCAGCCGGTTAGGAAATGAACTATTTTTAATCAATACAATCAAATCAAATATTTGTATCTTTATCAGATTAACTGGGAGGGGAGGATTACAGAGTAGTAGTAAAGCATTTAATTCATTTGATATTTTAACGGACAATAAAAAAGTAATTAAAAAAACGTTCATAAATGAAATACTAAACCGTGAAGTTTTGAAAAGAGGTTAAAAGGATAGTGAAAGGAAATGCATCTTGAAAATGAAAATGGAAAAGAAAATGACCCTTTTAAATGTGAGATTAAAATCTGTATTTTTATTTCAGTTTGGGACGCAAGCCATAATTTCTGTTTATAAACTGCATTTTCAAATTAATTTTAGAAATTCCACTATTTATTTGTCAATTCGTTTGTAAATGATGGACTTTTTACGTTTTATGCTGTTTTTTGTAAATGGTATAATTTGAGCTGTTTATTAATACATTAATTTCATTAATGTTTCATTAATTACTTTTTTAATTGTCCATTATTGTCCATGCATTATTTATGTGACGCCTGTGATCCTCCATTGTTGTTGTTCTGGCTGCTGTGACACTGAGTTGAGCTACTAGTGAGCAATGAGGGGCGAAGTGGTCAAAAGAGGTGGAAAATGCATTAAAGTGAATGTTGTGGTATGACATGATGCTTAATATGACCAGGGACATGGATTTCCGGTTGACTTCAAGACTTGAATATGTGTTTTAAAGGTTTTAGGTACTTGAGACTTACTTCTTATTACTAGCACTATGAGGAGTTAGCCACAGTCCTTAAAATTGGCACATAGCATGATTATTATCCTTAAGGACTGAAAAGAATGGTGGATTTCAGTCAGGTGAGGTGTGCTTATTATGTAGCAGTTTGAGCCGTGGGTGGATTTTGAAAAGAATCTGTGTTAGCAAAGGAAGAGTGGGTTTCTCTGCACCACACACTGTTCTCGCGACCTTACCTCCACACATTCACACTCATCCTCAGCAGTTCTTTCGTCCTTTGTAGGCGACTTTCTGAAACTGTCAACTTTAGCTTCCCGGTGGCTGACTAATACGAGCATTTTGTTACTGATTCTGACACTGATTCTTGGTTTTTTTTAACAGTGGTGGTGAATGGACATCTCCAACACAGATACAGCCATTTTATTTGGTTCCATTCACCAGCACTGTAAAGAAATCTGATTCTTTACAACAAACCATCTCACACCAAACTCGGTGAAATTTGCTCCATGCTCTACGCCAATTCTCTCAAAATAAGGTCCCACAAGTGGCTCAAGACATGAGTTTTGGTTACATGTCCCTGAAAGAGCAGAGCATCTCTGTAGGCCTCTTAGCCTGAGTGACCACTCACAGCACACCCTCAGATATCAGTGCGCTCACACATAGCGATTGCTAGCAGCGCTGACATCACTTGTAATGATCTGAATCCCACTGGCTGTGCGAGATGTGAGGGATTACAGCAGCCACTCCACAGATCAGCAGTGACGTGGGCTCCAGCGCTAGCATAAGCGTCATTCATGCCTTCACTAGGGTGGTAGGATGGTTAGGCAGGGGCGGGGGTGGAGGAGGGTTTGCAGAAGGGGAGTTCCTGGCCATCTGTTCAGAGATGTGACCTACTCTCAGTGCATTACAAGTGGAGCTCTCTCGCTCTCTCTCTCACTCTCTCGCTCCGCTCCCTCTTCTACCTTAATCCCAATGTTTGTGTCCCAGAGAGAGGCTGCAGACTGGTCCATCTGAACTCAGTGACTCGCGGGGTCTCAGCTGGTGGATTTGCCGCAGCGTGCTGGTGGGTTAGCATGCTAGTGGGGCCGAAGGGGGCGCTGAATGTCGATGGACTTCTAACATTAGTTGTTATCAGAAGTGACCTCTTTCTGTTCCAGTCTTCAGACTTAATTATGATTCCGATAACTTTAATGTATTTAATGTAATTTCGCTGTCCAGCGTGGCCCACAGAAGCATCGGTTCCCCTTATGGGTCACAGTGTCTTCCTCATCAGGGTTGCCAACTCTCACGCATCTGGCGTGACAGTCACGCATTCAGCCTCAATCTCACGCTCTCACGCTCAAGAA
>JBBPCZ010113541.1:0-10599 GCA_037974445.1 Brycinus macrolepidotus
AGGGAGCAGGAAACAGGGGTGTAAGAAGACCCGCCCTCTCCCCCTCACTCTTGGTGTTGCAAATGACATGTAAACTGTGGTGTGGTGTGTGTATGTGAAATGTGGAGAATGAATATGACTGTGTGAAAACTATGTTCCCCCCTCTGTCGCCTTCATTTCTTCATATCTGCCCTCTCCCTGCAAAGCCTTTTAATTCCCTCTGCCCTGTTCCGTCGTTAGGCAGGAGGCAGGGGTGTAATTAGGCCTGTGCATTCCCTCCTAATGAATGCAGATTAGCTTGTGTTGGAAATGCCAGAGCCACTCCCCTCAGATTAATCATCCTGTTTACTGCAGAGTGGAGCGCAGGGCCCAGGTAGCACCGCCCGCCTCACTGGCTCCCACTGCAAAGGCTTCGAGTTTACAATCAGAGATGACCATTCACTGACCATTCAGTTACTCAGACCAGCATAGCGACACAAACACCAAACTTCCTCTGTCTGGAATTTCCACATTCTGAGAAGCATTTTTCATCATCATAATCATCACCATCATCATCACCATCACCATCATCATGATCACCATCATTATCACCATCATTATCATCTTCATCTTCATCACATCATTACATCATTAAAACAACATGATCATCACCATCAATAAAATCACCATCAATAAAATCATCGTCATCACCATCATCATCACTATTAATATCTTCATTGCCACCATCACCATCTTTATCATCATCATCATCATCATCATCATCATCTTTACATCATTACACCACTAAAACATCACCATCAATTTCTTCACCATCATTAAAATCATGATCATCATCATTTCCATCATTTTCACTATCATGATCATCATACGTGTCATTATCAGTTATTTCAGCAGCATTTATCTTCTTTATCACCATCATCATCATCATCACCATCATCACCATTACCATCATACATGTCATTATCAATTTATTTCAGCACCATTTATCTTCTTTATCATCATCACCATCATCATCATCAATATCAACTTCTCCATTGTTATAATAATCAATATTATAATCTACATAATTGTCATCATCTACTCTTTTCTATTTTAGTATACAAATTTCTTTCTTTTTATTATTATTATATTTTTATTATAATAATTTTTGTTGTTCTTGCTACTGTTGCTTCTGCTGCTGCTGGTTGTTTTATTATTATTGTTTTTATTAACAAAAACTGATTTCTTTACCTTCATAACTGCTCTTTTTACCTGATTCTGTTTGAGCAGTAATGAAAACACACGAAAAGTGCTGCAGAATAGAAACAATAAAAGACACTAACGCAATAAAGTTCCCCTTCTTTTTCTTCTTGTAATGATTTTTAATGTTTTTGGTGCTTATAGAGGTTGTTCTTCTCTTTTGCATGCACTCATAAACCACTCTGCGTTTCTCCTTTATATCCTCTTATGTCGCAGCTCATGTGTTTGAGCAGAAGGGACTGGCCGGTTCTCCTCATTAGAATTCCTCTCACAGCACTGCAGCTGGTGCGGCTCTGAGGTCAGAGCTGTGACAAGCGTTTGGCTTTGAACTGCACAAAGACTAAAAGGGCCCTGACCCCTCTTGTTGGGGCATTATGAATAAAACCCTTAATCAAAATAGCCAGATCAAACAGGCTAAATGTGCTTATTCAGGCCGCAGGAAGCAGGACAGATGCGTATACTGTTCACCAGGAGCCCTGAGAAGGTCAAGAGGCCATTTGATTATGAAGAGGGTCCAGGTGAATCATGCTCCAGGAGCTGAATCTTGTGTCAGATTAAAAACCCTGGGTAATGGAAGGGCTCTCCAGGACCAGTTTGCTGGTATATGGGTTAAACATGATAGAAATGCTTATATAACTAACATAATGATAACTTAATATGTTATTTTCCAAGAGTACTCAAAGGGAAGTGTAGTGTTTTCATTTATGTGACGCACGACATGGCTAATGAAGGGTCTGTTAACCATTAGAAGTAGCTGTGATAGCAAATGTGAGCTATAATTTATTTATTTCAACTCATACCACGCTAGTTTTTGTAATACTGGATCATTTACCACAGCTAGACTATGTGAAATGTATGAAAAAACACCCACTGCGATGTGACATCTCCCAAAAGTGAAAAAAAGAAGACAATGAATCAGAATTAAAATGGAAAGACGGTGAAATTTATTACAAAAAGTACTTTTTGGGAACATGAAATGGAAACATAATTAAAAGAATGGATGAAAATGGAGAAAACTAATCTCAGCAGATCAACATGATCGCATAAAAACGCAAAACCTCACAAGCAAAGGCTTAAAAGGATCAAAAGGAACCAAATGAGAGAGAACGGTAGAGAGGCAGAGAGAGAGACAAAGAGACAGAGAGAGTGAGAGAGAGAGACAAGTGAGGTGGTGGTTGGTAGTTGGGGTTGGAGGTGTTTAGAGACCTCTTAGGTGTTTCTTCCTCCTAGCACAGACTTGGACAAAGCACTGATGCTGTGCATTTATGCAAAATACATTTAAATTAGGCAAACTATGCATAAAATTGCTGATTTGTCAATACAAATACAAAGCTAATATAATGACTTGCTTCACAAACATAACTAAGCACAATTATTCTGTCAATAATGGTGTTGTCAAGTCAGGTCAAGCCTAGTCAATTAGGTGTTAGTCATGTCAACCATCTACACGCAGTGTAGAGCGAAATGAACCATTCCTCCAGGACCATGTTGCAACACAAAGAACACACACAGAACACCACAGGACTATACAAGTGGGAGGACAGGATTACAAGAAAGAGTGCAAACACAAGAGCAAGAGTACAATACTTTACAGGACAAGACAACATACAGTGCAGCTGACAGGAGCAGTAACAGCCCTAGTGTGTGTGAATACAATATTGTGACAAACTATGTTCTAACAGCAGAGTTGTTAAGAATAGAAAAATGCACAGAAATGCAAAAAATGCTGTTGAGGTAGACAGCAAAAAAAAAAAATGCGCAAGAATAGCAAGCAGCAACAAAATTAGAAAAAAACGTACAGTGCAGTGTATAATAAATGCAGGGTATTGACAGAGGCAGTAAGTTTTCTTTGTTTATGCAGAACAGTGTGTCTATGCCGTGTGATTAGGAGAAAGGAGGTAGTTCAGTTCAGTTCAGTTCAAAGTGTATGTGAGTGTGTGGGTGTGTGATACACAGTTTGTTATTCAGTTCTGATTTACGAGTCTGATGGCCTGGGGAAAGAAACTGTTCCCCATCCTGGCGGTGAAGGCCAGGATGCTGCAGAACCTTCTGCGAGACAGATGGAGGGAGAAGAGTGTGTTAGGGGTGTATGGGGTCATACACAGTGTCACTGTTCACCTAGTCGCGCAGGTTTCAGGAACCACCTACCACTGCAAGAGAGGGAAATTCAACTGACACCGACCACCAAATCGACCACAGCCTGCTGATTTTGCATGACAATTAGAGGGATGCACATAAACAGTCCCTTGGGAGGGACCTCACAGTGGTTCATCATGATGAGATACCACAAACTCCACCCTTTTATTTAGATTTCTTATGGTGTGCTTAATCATTATCATTATGTACAATATCTTTATTATCATATGCAATTGTTTGTTATGTGCAATTATCACTACTTATGTCACTATTACATGCAATAACAGACATAGAAAACAACTTCAAACAACTATGTGTTACTAGTAGACTATTTCAGCAGTAATTTTATTTATTTATCTGTGCTATTTATATCCTCCTCTCTTACTGACCACAGCATTTTAAATACATAGCATAGTGTATTTAGTACTAATCTTTTTCTTTATATTGACTTTTATTATGACTTATACTATATTTTATATTGTACTTGTTTTTGTGTCTCTGTGTGTCTGTGCAGTTGAAGCATAAGCAGTTTCAACCGGGATCAACAAAGTTTTCTGATTCTGATTCTGAGTCTGATATCTTCTTCTGAAAGACCTCTTCTCCATGCAGTGTCCAGCACTGTTGACTGTTAGCTATTTCTGACTTACAATTAGCTAGAAAGCCTTTGTTTCACGTCAGAAATCTATGAACCATTTCATAGAGCATTTTCATGGAAGCACAGACAGCCAAAGTGTAAAATCCTGACAGCTGTGGCCAGCTTGTAGATGTCAGACTCTCCATCTTCTTCTGGACAGACCATCTGAGGCTGAGCCTGTCTTTCCCCCAGTTCCACTACCCTGTACTCTTCAAAAACAAAGCATTCTTTGAAAGCATCCGTTGAAAAATTCTTTCGAGAATCAAAAGTGGTTCTTCCATTGGACCATTTTTGGCAGCTGTTTTTGGGCCAAGGTGTATTGACCTTAAAAATTAAAGGGGATAAACTAGTTCTTTTCAGTAGGAAGAGGAGGATATGTGTAATTATATAATTTAGGCGGTAAACCAAAACAAGACTTGCTAAAAGGGTTAACCAGACGTAATTTGCAATGCATACACACTGCAAGTCCTTTGCTCCGGTCTGTTGAAGGTAAGGTCACAGCTATAGCATGGTGTTTACATTGTGGAAGCTTTGATACATTTTTGTACTATACGTGCAAGCGTGAAATAAAGGAGGTCAACAAGTGCAATGGACCTTGAATGCTCACTACGTGATGCTTGATGGCGTGTGGAAAATGCGCCCTTGTCAGTGAGTGACTGTTTCTTTTTTTTTCTCCCCAAGACAGGAACAGCGGTGACTCATCTTCTGACACAGCTGTCCGCGTGCATATTTACAGCTGCGGGAGAGCTGAAGCCTGCATGTCAGGTGACCAGACAGAAGAAGTGACTCACAACCATGCAAGACCATGTCAGTGTCACAGCTGGGCTGAGAATGATCCTCCTCCTAAATAATAAGTGTAGAACCTTCAGGGCCTTCTAGGTCTTCTGACTTCCAGGAATTTAAAAAAAAAATCCTGGAATTTTGATTTTGGTATCTAGGTATCGTAGATTAGTCAAGCAAGTTCTCCTATTGGTTAAGCCTTCAAGAGCTGAATGAAAGGCTTTGCACAGTAGATTTACTACTATAATAAGGAAATGACAGCTGACCAGTCACATTTTGATTTGCAGTGGCATTGATTTTGTGAGTAGAAACATCACTCTGGGCCTTCGGGAAGTTCTAGGAAGTTCTAGGAGGTTCTAAGATTATACGAAATGGAAAATGACAGAACTCTTTATGGAAAATGTCTTTGTAAAACTGCAATATACAAAGTAAAATATATGTTAATGTTAATGCCCAAAATATTTATGTATATCAACATTAGCTTAGTACTTAGTACGCTATGAGAAATACCATAGGGGAGCCGATAGAAATTTAGTAAATTTAGTAAAGGGTGTTTATTTGACAAGGTTTTGATATTTGTGGCTCAATATAAAAGCTGACCTCAAACAGTCATGGTTTGCCAATGCAAATAATGTCTAGTCAGTGGTGGTCCCATTTCGGTCCCTTTCCAGGGTGCCTGAAAAATTGTGTCACAACAGATGTAAAACATCACCACTTTTAGCATGTCATGTTTTGGAGAGCTTTCAGTACAGATTCTGTCAGCATGCTAATTAAATGTAGTTCATCTAATCATTTCTTTACAATGGAATTTATTCTAAAACTCTGCCGTTTCCAAATTATCAGCTCAAAAGCTTGGACAAACCCAAAGCTTGTGAACAGAAATTAGGAGCATGCTGGAATTATGTGATACCTGCCTTCATGTAATTGCAGTATCGGTGTGTTAATTGCCGTTTGTAATCAGGCACAGAAATTACTATTCTACCCACTCGTTACCTGAAGTGCTGGTGTCACAATAGAGCTCCTCCTTGGCAACAGAGACTGGAGGGAGTGGGATGAGACACGAACCCTCGCTCTATCCGCCTGCACCAAACACCCACTGCGAGATGCTCAGTAGGAACTTTTCTGCTTTCAGACTGCCTCGCAGCTCGAATTGGTAATTCACCAAAATGAAAAACTAAAATAGCCATAATAGCGCACCACGTCTTCTAAAACACTAAATGAAATGAAATGTAATGAAAAAATATGGATGGTGAATGGAGGAGACGGTAGCCCAGTAGGAGTCCTCGTAGGTTTGCCTTGAGTGTGTGTCGCGAAACATCATAATGCTGAAGGGTTGAACAAGTTCGGAGGAGAGGGGTGCTTTCCTCCTTGATTTGTAATTTATTTTCTAGAAATCTGCACTTTGGGTTGTTTTAGGTAAAATTTGTTTTGGATTGTGGCTAGCCATCTATATTTCTGAGTCATTCCATCAACATCAGCAAAGACAGAATTAAGACTGCTTTTACACCTGCTTCGTTTAGTTCTGCACCTTTGGAACTTTTAGGTGTGAAAGGTGCCTCAGACCATCGTCAGGACCAGAGGGCCAAATAAGTGGTCTCGGTCCTGATCAAACTGAACCATAGTACAGTTTGTTTGCAGTAAGAAAACACTGTTTTGAGTGGTTTGGACTTTTGAAGCAATTACCGAAAGTTGAGGCGGGCTATAGAAGAAAATGATGTGGAAGTAAAAAGAAGTTTTCCTTTTCAAAGCCCACCAAATGGAAAACAAACCTACAGCACATGCCAGTCTATAAACCAACCACTGTCCAGCACAGAATGTAAGTGATAAAGATAGGACATAGGTGATTAAGAAAGGACATAGGGAATGATGACAAGTGGTGAAGACAGAATGTAGGTGATAACAGGACTTGGTTGATGATCACTGAATGGATGTGATGATGACAGGACATAGGTGATGATGACAGGACGCATGTAATGATGGGAAGATTTAGGTGATGACAGAATATGTATGTTTCAAAGAGATGTAGGTGCAATCGATACAACACAGGTGTTGATGACAGGATGTAGGTGATGATGACAGGATGTCAATGATGATGACAGGACGTAAGTGATGATGACAGGACATCGATGATGATGACAGGACGTAGGTGATGATAACAGGACATAGATAATGATGTCAGGACACAGGTGTTGATGACAGGATATAGGTGATGATGACATGACGTGATGTGGGACACAGGTGATTAAGACAGGACATAGGTGATGACAACAGGATGTAGGTGATGATCACAGCACGTAGATGATGACAGGACGTAGGTGATGATGATAGAATGTCGGTGATGATGACAGGATGCAGGTGATGATGACAGGACGCAGGTGATGGTGAAAGGACATATTTGATGATTACAGGACATGGCTGATGATGACAGGATGCAGGTGATGATGACAGGACATATTTGATGATGACAGGACATGGCTGATGATGACGGGATGTAGGTGATGATGACGGGACATGGGTGATGATGATAGTACATAGGTTCTGATGATGGGACGTAGGTGATGATGACAGGACATAGGTGATGATGACAGGACATAGGTGATGTGGAACCAAAACTAACCAAATCAAATGTTAGCAATGTAACAAAAAACTTGGGTCAAGCCTTGGTCCACACTTCCAGGTTTTAACGTGTCCTTAGTTTAATTTGTGTTTGTGCATTTGAAAGGGCTCACAAGTTAGCTAGCTATCTTGGAATTTGTCACTTCCTATGTTCAAATTCGCTAGTGAAGTTGTGACCTGATGGCTAGAACCTTCTGCCTCACACAGCAGAACGGTTTTCTGGCCAAAAACAAAACAGCAGGGTCAACTTCATCAACAGCTAAATTTATTGCAAAAAAAAAGAAACAAAAAGCAAAATAAAACAAATCAAAACACTTCTGGATCCTGGATATTGCCATAGCAACTGTGTTGATCAACAAAGGCAAGAAAGTCGAGTGTGTAGGCAAACGCTCAAAAGGCCATGAATGCTTATTATCGAATCCTCTCCAGGCACATTGGTGGGCACTGTGTGTGGTCTTTATTTTAGGCCTGCTTTTGGAGTAAGGGCTGTGTGTTGGAACAAATGGAGCAACCCACACACCTCTTTTGGTCTCGACCATTCAGTACTGCGTGTTTGTGCTTTCGGTTGGCATGTGCCCAAGAGCACCCGGCTTTGGGCTTTTGAAAGAAGTCTGTTTGCTGCCATGGTGGCTCTCCTGTGGGTGAAGAGGAATGTGTGCAGAATGTCTCCCTCGCGGGCTCAGTGTTGATACCTGCCTTGAAACCTGGCTACGGATAGACCTGTGGATGCTAGGTGTATTGTCCTTTGCTCTCTCTCTCTCTCTCTCTCCATTCAGCTTTATATAATTATGTCGAATGCAGGTGGCTTTAGCCAGTGCCGGTGCCTTTTGTGATGAGCCAGTCGTGTGTGCCCATGCTATTGTGGTGTTAGAGTGCCAGAAGCATTCTCCAGTATTTGCTCTTTCGGCGATTCGTCCGCTATGCCCAGAGTGCCATTTCCGGGGCCCTTTCCTAAGGGTATATTGACCTGTTTCACTCTGGTAAACAAATGCTCGGGTTTGCAGTTTGCGCTGTCTTCAGTGACTCTAGTCAGTGATTCGGTCATGGAGAGACAGAAAGAGTCGTCCACCGGGAAGTGGACCACAAGCACAAACACACATTATAACTCAATCTTGAAGTATAAGCAATAAATTCAAAGGATAAAAATTGTTTTTATAGTTGGCGTCTGCCCTTTTCAAGCTTTGAGGGTGACCAACTGAAAACAGAATAGTGCTGATGATTACAGGCTTTACACATTTGATTAGTCTTACCATGTGCAGTATCATGTGATGTTTTCTAAAGGGGTGCTAAATCATTTCATTATGTGCATTATTATCTCATTATTATTGTGTGCAATAGTCTTACCATGTGCAATATTAGTACTTATGTCAATATCACTTATATACTACTGATCTTGATGGGGCAAGATGGCGGCGCGCACAGACGCAGCGGCTCCAGGCTCTCCACTTAGGTGCTCTTTTTTGTGTTTTTTTGCTCTGTTAGTGTGTTATTTTACAAACTACTGCAAAGCCAAACTAAACTATAGCCATCTGGAATTATATAACATCGGATATAACAGTCAGATCCCCGTTACCAGTGATTATCAGAGGTTCAACAACATCCCCCCGGAGATAGCGAGATCATCGGGCGCTCCGTGGATTGTTATCGGCTCTGCCAAGCGACGCAGGCGGTGGAAAGAACGTAAACAAAAGCGGGGCTGCCGGTCAGGCCTGCTAGCCAGGCTAAAGAAGCAGCTTCCCAGCATCTTCCTGACCAATGCACGGTCGGTCGTCAACAAAATCGACGAACTGAACCTACTACTCGCCGGACATCCACTCGTCCGCGATTGTTGTGCCTTGGTCGTCACGGAGACGTGGCTACGAGAGGAAATTCCCGACGCCTCGATGCAGCTAGCAGGCCGCACAATGCACCGTAGCGACAGAAAGGCTACAGCTGGAAAAAGCACTAAGATCATCAAAACAGTCTGCTCTCCAGATATAGAGGCAATGTCTGTTGTGTGCAGACCATTCTACTTGCCTAGAGAACTGCCTGTAGTGCTAATAACTGCATACCTCCGGATGCTATTGTTAGCTCAGCCCTTGCCTACCTGCATGACTCAATTTCTGAACAGCAACAGACATATCCAGAGGGAGTACACATCATCGCAGGGGACTTCAACAAAGCATGCTTAAGAACTGTGCTGCCTAAATTTGTTCAACATGTGAAATGCCCCACGAGAGGGAACAACACCTTGGACCATGTTTACACAAATATCAAAAAAGCCTACAGGTCTGTTCCCCTCCCCCACCTGGGTATGTCTGATCACCTCTCTCTGCTTGCTGTCCCGGCATACACACCACTGAGGAAAAGGACAAAGCCCATCACCAGAACCATTAACACCTTATCTGATGAAGCTCTGGCTCAGCTGCAGGACTGTTTTGCCCTCACAGAGTGGAGTGTCTTCAAACATGACGACCTAGAGACTAACACAGCTGCAGTGTTGGGTTACATCACGCACTGCATGGACACTGTCACCACGGAAAAGCGGGTCCGGGTGTACCCCAACCGTAAACCCTGGATGACGAGTAAGGTTCAGGCGCTGTTAAAGGCACGTAACTCTGCATACAAATCAGGTGACCAGGATATGTACAGCAAAGCAAGAGCAGACCTCAAAAAAGGCATCAGAGAAGCAAAACGGGACTATTCAAATAAGCTATCGGATTACCTCTCAGACAACAACCCCAGAAAGGTATGGGAAGGCCTGAAACACATCACCAATTACAAAGGCAGTGGGACAAATACGGAAAACATGGACATCTCATTAGCAGAGGAACTAAATCACTTCTTTGCCCGTTTTGAGAGAAATGTAGACACCCCTACCATGCAAACCACCCTGCCCATAGCCTCCTCTGAGCTCAGCCCACACACACTCACCCTCCAAGAACACCAGGTCCGCAATGTGTTCAGAGCAGTAAATCAGAGGAAAGCTGCTGGCCCTGACGGAATACCTGGGAGTGTGCTCAAAGTCTGTGCCGACCAGCTGTCTCCTGTGTTCACCAGACTTTTCAACCTCTCCCTGTCACAAGCCACTGTCCCTCACTGCCTGAAAACTGCAACAATAGTCCCAGTCCCCAAGTCCACCACCATCAGTGGCCTCAGTGACTACAGACCCATTGCACTGACACCCGTGGTTGCAAAGTGCTTTGAGAAGCTGGTCCTAAAGCACATAAAGGACT
>JBBPCZ010113552.1:0-10599 GCA_037974445.1 Brycinus macrolepidotus
GCTGGTTTAACACAGAGTGCTTGGTGTCTGCTGTGTCCTCTTGATCACTTTTCTTGTGGGTGTGCACATTGTGGTGGTGTGATCCTTGGAGTACACTCTGTGTTAGCTTGCCTTCCCGAGGTAACATATACCTGAGGCATATTCTGTTCTCCTTTTTTTAGACTAAGTTATGCAATTGATAGAACTGCAACTTTGTGAATCCATCTTAAGGGAAATTTTAAAACAGAAATAATGTAATAAATTTCTACCTTGGTGTATTTCATAATTTTCCCTGGTTTTCTTCTGATAATGGGTTTTAATAAACAAATGACTATGGGATCCACACCTCTGTAGTGTTTACAAACTTGAGTGTCCTTGTCTTATATTAGTGCACCTATTATTATACCTGGCTTAATATTCTCTGGGTGAAATTTCCAGGGTGGTGTAGTCTGGCTACCTAAATCCTTTATACTGCTCTTGCCACATGAATAAACGTATATTTTTGAAGAAGACAAAACACTCACTGCACTTATACTCGCAATTATTATTTTAAACTAAGCCCCTTTTACTTGCAGGCTTTGAATCAGTAGCTCCCATGATTGAATTTAGACATACATCTCAATTTTTACACACAAACTTTAATATTCGACCCTATGCCATGGCATGCTTTTACAAAAATTCATTCAGTTATGTAAATCCGGGCCTTGACCGATCCGGTATGGGAAATATTTTGGTTGTTCACATATTTGACTTGGCGTTTTACACCGGAAGCCCTTCCTGACATAACCCCCCCCCCCCATTTACTCGGGCTTGAGACCGGCCCTAAGAAATATACTTATTTGTGCTCCAGTGGATCCATCCAGTTAGTTAGTCTACAATGAACAGAGGGCATTTTTCAATGTTACGGCTTCTGGTAAGGATAGCCAGTTTGACAAAAACATAACATCTCGATACTTGAGGACATTTTCACAATATTGTGCAACCAGCCATGGCAGTAAAAACACCTGCCTAATATTGTGTAGGTCCCCCTCATGCCTTTAAGTTGCAAGACAGGGCCTCAATGGATCAAACTAGTTTGTCCAGCCCAAACTACAAAATACAAGCAGTTGTTCAAGGTTCTAGAAGAAGAGATGAGATCCACAATATACTCTAGTAAGCATACTGTGGCATAATTTATCGCAAAATAGATAGAATTCATCAATGGAATATATTTGTATGAAAGTCAAGATTTATAAAAGTACTTTTATGTTTAAATACTGTTTTTACTGTGTATTGTACATGATATTTTAATACCAAGAAAGCTGCAATTGTGGTGTCCATTTTATCTCAGCATGGTCATCTTTGTGGTGAGATGTTCTCACCCCCTCTAACCCAGTTGAACAGGGAATCAAACCCCAGACTGCTGTGTGGAAGGCAGTGGTACTGCCCACTGACACAACTAAGTCTTGTGGAAATATAATGCATTCAATACATTCTACAACTCAGACAAACTGTAACAAACACATAGAAGTGGTTCTTGAAAATATCTGACCACCTACTTCTGAAGCAAGGCTCCTCTGTACTGCTGGAATTACAGAAATTATAGAAAGGTATCTGGATACATTTATAGAAGTGTGTAGTTTGTAATACAGTGATTGAGTTTGCGAAAGGCTATGCATAAATAAATTTAGCTAGTCTTACAACACAAATAAAATACATGCTAGCAGTGGTACTGAAAGCAGCTACCACAACTATTCACATTACATTCAGCTTTTAAATTAAGCAAAATCAGAAGGAATTTCAGTATGCACCTCTAGGATTCAGCATTAGCCTAAACTGTTTCTGAAATCTTGTTCATATTTAGGTATTGACGACCATTATGAAATATTTTTATTGATGAGATTTAATGATATGTTACACTGGAAACACTGCATATTCAACTTGCCATTTGCTTTTCCATAGAAAGATGCAGATAACCATTGAAATAATGTCTTTACTGACTGGGGCTTATTCATATTTAGAGACAGACAACCGTGTTAAAATTTACTAGCTATAAATGAAAATACTCCATTTCAATCTTGTATTATTTTTAATATTTTAAAATGCTGATTTGGTAATGATTTCTGTTTCTGGTGCAATATTCAAAAACCATATGAGGCCTAAAAACTTTTATTATAGTAGCTATAACAAGTTTATTGATCTTTTATTCTTTCTTTTTGAAGGTGACAGAAGATGCATCACTCAGGGTTCACCCTGTTGTGCCTCTTATGCATCTCCTATGGGGCCAACTGCGGTAACATTTTGATATATCCAGTTGATGGAAGCCATTGGGTTAATATGGAAGTCCTCATTGAAGAACTACATTCAAAAGGCCACAATCTGACCGTAATCCGAGCATCAACTAGTTGGCGTGTCAAAAATGACTCCCCCTACTACACTACCTTACCTATTGATGTGGGTGAATATAGCGATGATGTAACTGCCAATTTTACATGGCGTTTGATACAGATACGAAAGGACACAAAAAACATTTGGGATGAATACACGATGGGAGAAGAGTTGTTGAAGATGATTGCTGAGGTCCATAGAGATACTTGCAACATGACTGCTATGATGTTTGAAAATGAGACCCTGATGAATTTTTTCCAGGATGCTAAATATGATCTGGTTTTGACTGATCCTTCTTTTGGAGGAGGCGTGTTATTGGCACATCGACTTGGACTACCTCTTGTTTTCAATGTACGTTGGACCATCAATGGAGAAGGCCACTTTGACATTGCCCCCTCGCCTCTGTCTTATGTTCCTTTTCCTGGAGCAGAGCTAACAGATAAGATGTCATTCTTGCAGAGAACCAAAAATGTTCTGATTTATGCAATTGCTCAATATCAACTGTCAAAATACTATGCCCCACCTTACAAGGCTTTCTGTCAGAAGTACTTTGGGCCTGATGTTGATTTTTTCACCTTGATTCAGGATGCAGACATATGGCTCATGAGAAATGATTTCACTTTTGAGTTTCCACGACCCACAATGCCAAACGTAGTCTACATGGGTGGCTTCCAGTGCACACCTTCTAAGCCACTTCCTGATAACCTAGAAAAATTTGTTCAGAGTTCAGGGGAACACGGAGTCATCATAATGTCTTTAGGAACCGTTTTTGGAGAGTTGTTAAGTGACATTTCTGAAGAGATAGCAGCAGCATTTGCCCTACTGCCTCAAAAGGTAATCTGGAGATACACTGGACCTCGACCTGCTACCCTTGGCAACAACACACTGCTTGTGGACTGGCTGCCACAGAATGACCTTCTTGGACATCCCAAGACTAAAGTGTTTGTAGCCCATGGAGGAACCAACGGTCTTCAAGAGGCCATTTACCACGGGGTTCCCATTTTAGGTATACCTATAACTTTTGATCAGCCAGACAACCTCTCCAGGATGTGGAAAAAGGGAACAGCTGTAATTCTGGATTTTAATAAATTAGACAGAACTGTGTTTTTGGAGGGATTGAAGGAGGTGGTGTACAATCCATCTTACAGGGAGAACATGCAGAGACTGTCTAGGCTGCATCGAGACCAGCCCATGAAACCTCTGGACCACGCAGTCTTCTGGATCGAATATGTTATGAGGCATGGAGGTGCTCCTCACTTGCGCACACAGTCTTTCAGGATGTCCTGGATGGCCTACCACTCTGTGGATGTTATCCTCACACTGCTGGGAGCTGTGGTGGTCATTTTTTGGTTAACGTTTTTGCTGATAAGATGTCTTTGTTGTAGACTAATGTTCCAAAAGAAAGCCAAACGTGAGTAATCTTTGATAATTCCTTTAAAAGATTCCTTTAAATAGCTTTAAAAGATTGGATCTTTGATTTTTAAAATTAATATACTATGTAGGCCTATGTATTCGAGCACCCCCGCAAATCCTTCAATGCCAGGTGCAGCCGCTCGAAAACTCCTTGTGCGTGGGCAAGAACTTTTTTTCAAAAAATCGGGTGTGGTGAAACCAAGCCAAACAAAGCGTGCTGTTCACTGATTGGCTATCCTATCCTCTTCCTATCCTCTTCCTATCCTCTTCCTATCCTATCCTATCCTATCCTCTATCCCAGGGGTCGGCAACCTTTAACACTCAAAGAGCCACTTGGACCCGGTTTCCACAAAAGAGAAAACACCGGGAGCCACAAATCCTTTTTGACATCTAAAATGAAGATAACACTGCATATGTTGTTTTTTACTTTTATGCTATGTATAAAAAAACTAGGCTAGTGTGTTGCTTGTGAAATTTTATTTATGCAAAGAAAACATTTTGAACGTTTAGAACTCTGTAAATAAACACGCTGAGGTCTCTTTCAAATGAAATAAAAAGCTGAACTTAAAGTATACATGCAGCAAACTAAAACTGCTGCATGCTGTAATCCTTTCATTGTCTGAGTCGACCTGAAATTAAAAACTAAATTGAAAAAATTTCACTGAACAATGTAAAATACATATTTGCAAAATATCCGATTAAAATATTCATTTTACTTGCAGATGAGTCTGCCCAGGCATCATTATATGTTCTATTTTCTTCAGATATTTTTCTTTTCTTATATTTATCCATGTTTAGCCTACCTGGGGTCAAAAAGCTTGATAAATGCATGGCAGTTTGGCGGGCATATACCGGCTTTTTTTACGCATATTTTGAGCAACAAAAAATAAACACATTGTATTTTAATGTAACAAGATCACAATAATCTTTGAACTACAATTTAAAAAAAAACAACGAATAAAAAAAAAATACACTTAAATTGAATACTCATTATTTATTTTCCAAACCCACAGGGAGCCGCGACATAAGGATGAAAGAGCCGCATGTGGCTCCAAAACCGCAGGTTGCCGACCCCTGCTCTGTCCTCGTGTGTGTGTGTAATTAAATGTACAATAATAATATGATATTTGTAACATCTAACATGTCTTATTTTCTCTAATCTTGTCTAATATATTGGGTAATATGAGTGTAATGGTGACTAAAGGGTGTTATTTCATGTCTAGAGGGCTCTAATAATGTTAAAAACCGTATTTAGAAGGTCGCAAACAGGTTTTCTGTGCTCTAACTATGAAAAAATTCGATTTATAAATAAAGAATCCTTCTTCACTTATCGCGGTAGAGTCTGGAACGGATTAACCGCGATAAACAAGGGTCGACTGTACATGCATCAGCCATTTAGAAAATTAAAGTGCCTCCTGTTTTCATTTGTATAATGTTATTTGTAAAATTATTTTGAGGTCCTGATAAGCCTGTCATGGAATCTATCACAAAATTGAAATCTGAATGTTTAGATGATTTTACATCCATCATTTTCTTCAAATGCTGAAACTACACACTCTTTCCAGACGTATCCCTTCTAAGTATAACCAGCTACTTTAAGGAGCACCCATTGCTGATACATGTGTTCAGTTGTGCACACACATTGCAATTACCCACAGAAATGTTTCTTCCATGTTTTTTTTTGAAGATGGAAAGGGAGTCACATGTTAATTACTAATAAAGACATTGAATTACTAAGAAAGTCATTGAAAAGCACAACATTTCAGACGTTTGACATCCATCCATTACAATGCAGAGCTCTTGGAAACCTGGATTTTCTAGGAAACATTAGGTATAAACGATTAATATATTGCATATTAATATTCATTCCCAGTGCTTGAATTGACTCATACCAACTTTTTAGGCCACGCTGTTCTCTATACTTTGTGTAAATAGCAGAACCCCATATTTTAGATACAAGATTGTTCAAGCCTACTTACACCGACCCAACAGTAACGAAACCCTAACCATGTCCTGCACAACATAAAGGGTTCTTTTGGGATTAGTTTGCCTATCAACACCTTGCACTCCTCCATATGTTTTAGACCAAAACCTTATCCACAAAACTATCATAAAAGGTAGTAGCTTTCTGTGATTTTAGGTTTTAATGACATGAAACACTGTAAACTCTAAAAAGATGTGTTAAAATGACACAGGTTGTGCAGAATTTCAACACACTTAGAGACTATGCTCAAAGACCACACACTGTTTTGATTTGAACACAGTTAGACAGTATTTAATTTGATCTAAATGTGTAATTTACCAAGAAGCTCAATTAAAAAGATACATGAATGTCAGTTTTTAGTTTTCTCTCCTCAAGGGAAAAAATCTACATTTATATCCATCAAAAGCCACATTTAACTCAAATCATACATTTTTTGTCATTTAAAAAAGTGTACTGGTACTATTATTATTATTATTATTATTATTATTATTAGGATCTGAGCCACTTTCACAGTGACCAAACTATAATGCCAAGAAAACTGGGTCAGATTATCTCCAAAACAGCAAGTCTTTGGGGGGTGTTCCTGGTGTGCAGTGGTCAGTACTAAAAGTGGTCCAAAGGAAGGATAACTGGTGATACAGCAACAGGGTCATGGGCTCCCAAGACGCACTGAAGTGTTTGGGGAGCGAAGACCATCTGGACCGATACCACAGCAGAGCTATCATAGTACAAAATCCTTAAAGAAATTCACCCTGGCTATGGTAGAAACATGTCAGAGTACACAGTGCATCACAGCTTGCTGCGTAAGGGGCTGCGTAGTCACAAACCAGTCAGAGTGAAAGTGATGACACCAGGATGCACTGTGGGATGAAAGTGAACCAGCAGAGGAAGTGTGATGCTCTGAGCAGTGGTCTGCTGGAACATCTTGGGTCCTGGGACTCATCTGGGTGTTGCTTTGACACATAACACCTACCTAAACATTGTTCCACATAGCAACAGTAGTCCCTAATGGCAGTGGCGTCTTTCAGTTGGATAATTTGCCCTGTCACACTGTGAAAATTGTTCAGGAATGGTTTGAGGAACACGAGAAAGAGTTCAAAGTGTTGACTTGGCTTCCAAATTCCCCAGATCTCAATCTGATTGACCATCTGTGGGATGTGCTGGAAAATCCAGTCATGGGGGATTTATCTCACAACTTACAGAACTTAAAGCATCTTTTATGTCTTGGTGCTTGATGCCCCAACACACCTTTAGAGGTCTTGTGGAGTCCATGCTTCAGCAGGTCAGAGCTATTCTGGTGGCACAAGGGAGACCTACATGAAATTAGGCAGGTGGTTTTAATGTTATACCTGATCGGGGTATTCTCAGGGGTCAACATGTAAATGTTTAGACTCATTTTGGAGTTAGATTGCACAATAATGTGTTACAAGTATTCAGAATTGACAGAGAATGTGCTAAAGTACTCGACACCGTAGGGGTCTACGTTTTTCTGGAATGGTGGATTTCTCATAAAACGATGTTTTATAATCTTAATGAGTGAATGACCAATGGTTTCTATTATCTGAGGTTCTTCAGGTAACCAAAGATGGCTATCACTTAAAAAAAAAAAAAAAAGCTTCGCTATAGTGAAAGTCAAGTGTGACTTCAGCGATTGAAGGAAATTCCTCAACTAAATGCGTTTTATGTGCGTCTTAGATCCTCCAGTTCGAGTTCCCACAGCACTGCATGACGCCCATTTTTCTGTCTAGGGAGAGAGCATGAAGGAAAATTTTAACCGAGTCAACATCCGCAATCAGAATTTCAGGACGACTTTCAAAAGGCTGCTTTATTCACTCATAGTTAATATCTCCCTACAAAGCTCAACTGTCCCCAATATGCTTCAAATAAAACCCCTATTATTACTGTCCCCAAGAAGAACAAAGTGAGCTTTCTTAATGACTATCGTCCAGTGGTCCTTCCCCCCATTGCAATGAACTGCTTTGAGAAGCTGGTGCTGGGGCACATTAAGGACTCTATCACAGACAGTTTGGACCCACTGCTGTTTGCCTGCCACCACGACAGATCCACTGCGGATGCCAGATAACACACACTTCACAACACCCTGGCCCACCTTGACAATGAAAACTGCTGTCCCTGGCTGTTATTTGTGGCTCACATTTACGATTACATTTACGGCATTTAGCAGACGCTCTCATCCAGAGCAACATACAACAGTGCTTAAGTAGTCCACAACTGTTCTTCATACCTGTACAGCTATACTTAAATCAACATCTGCTTTTAACCAAGTTACTGCTAGCTAAGTTACACACGTTAACAAACCCTGTCAACAAGAAAAAAATCAGAAGTTAATACACAAGTAAGGAAAAACAGTTAAGAGGGTAAGTGCCCAAGGTTTGAGATAAGCCAATGTATAAGAGATAAGCTTGCAGCTCAGCATATAAAATTCTCATCCCATCCAAGCTGATCCAAAAGCTGCTATGTCTGGGACTCCTTGATTTCCTCACCAACAAAACCCAACATTTGCTGATGGGCAAAACATCTCTTCCATCCTGATGTTTAACATTGGCACTCTGCAGGGCTCCGACCCTGCTGCTATATTCCCTGTTTATGCATGACTGCCTGGCCCGAAACAGCTCCAGCACCATCATAAAATTTGCTGATGACACCCTGATCACCCCCAATGATGAGACAGCCTACAGAGAGGAGGTGAGGCTCCTGGCAGTGTGGTGTCAGGACAATGCCCTGTCTCTTAATGCCAGCAAAACTACGGAGCTGGTCAACAGTTTTAGGAGTCACGATGCAGTTCATGCCCCCATCTACATCAGAGGAGATGTTGTAGAGAGCATCAACAGTGGAAAGAACGAACAGCAGCTACCATTAAAAAGGCCCACCAACACCTTCACGTCCTTACATGTCAGAGGGAAGTCTGGTATGGTATGGTATGGTATGGACAAGAAAGCTCTGCAAAGGGGGGTCAAAACGGCTCAGAAGATCATCAGCACACTGCTCCCAGCAACCTGCGCTACCTCAGAAAGACATACCGCATCATGAAAGACTTTTTCTCCTTTCTGCCTTTTGGTAAGTGGCTCAGGAAACTCCACACACACTACTAAATTCAGGGACAGCTTTTACCCCAAGACTATAAGACTGTTCCACACACACTAATGTGCAGTATTGCTCAACACATACAACATGTAACCAAAGACTGTTCCAGTCACAGTAATGTGCAGTAATCTGCTAAATTCTACATTGTCATACATGCAAATATTTGATCTCACTCATGCTCTACACTTTGCACTATCACTGTATTGTTTAGTACTAATTCTGTAAATTGCTGAAGCATTCTCTCTATTGCAATCCCCAGACTCTTTGTATTGCTACCATGCTGTCACAAATCACTTTAATACCTTACGTTGAATGTTGTGTTATATGCTGTTACTTGTATTTAATGTATTTTACTGTTGCACTGTCTAAATATACTTAGGATTTGTTGTATTGTAATTTTGTACTGTCCATTGTTAATTGCCTGTATTCTGTGGAGAAGCATTTAAGTAAGAATTGTGTTGTATGTTGTGCACTGTACTTTGTACATATGACAGTAAAACTTATTGAATCTTTATTCAAAGTTGGCATGAAGTTAGTACAGTTCAAAAGGCAGGGCTTTGCTTCTTCATAAGAGAAGAGCATTAGATGAAATGCTCTAGCTTTAGTTTTCTTAATTTTCATATCTTAATATTATTAGGTGTATTTTGGAGTGGCTTAGAGCACAGAATCTTGTGTTGTCTTTCATCATCAGGATCTTGAAACATTCAGGGTGGTTTGATTTATTGATGGGGGCAAGGGTCGGGTTGTTCAGTCTGACGCCTCTCATGACATGACGCTATTCTTCTTATTATTATTATTATAAATATTATTATTATTATTATTACTAGTAGTAGTAGTATTAGTATTATCCACGCAGCACATGCTCTTGTGTTTTCTCTCTGTATTAATACTCTCTCACTAATGCTGAGTTTTTACTTACTTTAGGCAAAGCTCATACTGTGTTCTGGTGCCCCATTTAAGGTGAAACGGAGAATTCGAAATTCAGCTTTGTGTCTGAGGGTAAGCAATGCAGAAAGTCAACAGATAAAAGTATATATATTAACATTATTATCATTTCTTTAGTGCTCTAAAGGGGTCAGCAGCCTTGTCGAAGCTGTGCCCACTATAAACACAGTATGACCTTAACAGGCAAAACAGTTTGGACATTGCTTAGCGTCAGGCTCAGGACAGTTCTCATTTGTAATGAGGCTGGAGGTCACTCCAAGAAAGAACAGGGGCTAAAGATCAGCTGCAAAATGGATTACTCCTACAAAAGAGAATAATTAGACTGTTTGAAATGACGTCAATCCTTTTTCATTTTTCTTTTATTTTGAGTGGTGCTTCAGTTTAGTCCTGAGTCAGTTCAAGTGTAGTGAGTTTATTAACACGTCTAAGTCTACCAGGAGGAGCAGCATATTCTACTCTATGAACATGCAAATGCCAGATGGGTGAATCTGTCCTTTATACATGAGGGAGAGAGCATTTCAGGCTGCTGTGGAATCAGTATTTTTTAGGACTGCTCAAGTTCCAACATGTTCCAAAAATGTTTCTCTCTTTCTGTAACTAACATATGAGAGACTAAGGGCTGCTTAGCTGCTGTGTGTGATAGGAAGTAAAACACAAAACAAGACTAACGGATTATGTTAATGATAAGGACTAATGATAAAGATGATAATGATCATTATATTGATGATACGGAGACGGTGCTCCTTATTATGCATTAGACGTTAATTTGAGATGTTTTTAAATATATTTTGTTGTTGTAATTTGAA
>JBBPCZ010113563.1:0-10599 GCA_037974445.1 Brycinus macrolepidotus
CAATTAGGACAAAGTCACAGGGCGTTTGGGGACTGCAGTCGAAAGTATGTGCTATTTTAACTTTTAATTTCACTATTTAACTTTTAATTTCACTATTATCACTTCTAGTGTCAGCCGGTTGTTTGGTAGTTTCGAAGTATCTGAGACATGTGGCTGAAACCCTACCCCCGAACATGCTCGTTCTGGAGGGTGTACGACTCACTATAAATACTTACACTGCACTCCAATAATCAGGACAAGGTCACAGGGTGTGTGGAGACTGCAGATGAGAGAAAGTGCTATTTTAACTTTTAATTTCACTATTTAACTTTAAATTCCGTTCCAAGTGTTGGTCAGTTGTTGAGCAGTTTCAGAGCATCCAGAGTATCAGAGTATTGAAGAAACCTGGGTGTCATGACTGATGACCAGTTATCCCTCTCTGATCACATCTCATCTGTCTCTCGTTCATGTCGTTTTGTCTTATACAACTTCAGAAAAATTAAGCCTTTCCTGATTCAGTATGCTACCCAACTCCTGGTTCAAGACATGGTTATGTCTCGCCTCGATTACTACAATGCTGTCCTAGTGGGTCTTCCAGCTTTTATAAGACCCTCACAACTAGTTCAGAATGCAGGAGCTCGGCTGGTCTTCAACCAACCCAAACGGTCGCATGTCACCCCACTGTTGACTGACCTATATTGGCTACCCATGGCTGCCTGAATTAAGTTCAGTCATTAACTCTTGCCTACAGAGTGACATCTGCATCTGCACCCAGCTACCTTAATCCCATCACTCAGGCTTACATATTGTCTGACTCTGCCATCCCTACACACAAGCCAAACCCAGTCCAGACTGGTCTCATCGTGGTTCCTCGCTGATTGAATGAGCTGCCAAAGGAGACCAGAGCCACAGAATCCCTCTCCATCTTCAAAAACCTTCTGAAGACTCATATATTCGGAGAGCATCTCCTCTCCTCATATACAATCTATCTTCTTGCACTACTCCCTCCACCAAGCTTTTAGCACTTAGTACTCACCTCTGGTTCTCACACTGTCCTGAAAGTTGAGTGTTTCCTCAAATTGTAAGTTGCTTTGTATAAAAGCATCTGCCAAATGAATGTCATGTAATTAGTATTCCCCTCCAGCCCTGCTGCATAGGCCCTCCCCCAAGTCATGCAGTCTCAGCTGGTCCATCTAACCCTAGATAGGTAGGACGAGTGTGGTGCTGTCTGTTCAGTACCACTGCTGCAGTCTGGTGAGGAGCACCTGCTGAGGAGGAGCTCGGCTTCAGTCATTCACGGATTTTTCTTAGAACCAAACTAACAATTGTTCGGGGAAACCCCCACAAATTCACGGAAACCACAGATATCTTCCGCATTTTTTGTTTTGCTTTTTTCGTGGCAATATATAATTTTTCATGCATTTCAGCGCTAAATTATTAAGAAAAATATAATTTACTAATTTTGTAACATTAATATTAATTTAAATTCAGCTACATTTCCATATAAAATATAACATTTTTTTGGTACTGTCGAGAGAACACAAAGAAAGCGCATCTTGGGATGGTGAAATACCGCAGTACTCAGAGGCGGGAGGTTTGAAAGTAGCCAATCTGAGAGCGTTATTCATTTCTTCTTGTTGCTGATTGGCTGCTGTCCTGTGATGCATCTCTGGCACATCATTACTGTATTTACCCTATACCAAAGAAAATGACCGCGTACCAAAGAAAACACAAGTGCATGAATTACAGTACAGTCTATATAGGGGTAACATCGGTATTTTACATTCTAGCACGGCTGGGGACAGCAGTTCAGTGTACACTGTATAGTATGGATACGGGTTTACCTTTACATTTTCTTTAAGGGGTGTGTATTAAGCTAGTTTAAAATGAAATTAAAGTGTTTTGGGAGCGTATCTGGGGGCATATTTAGGGCTCACACTATAAAAATAGGCATTTTAGGCATTTTTTTTTTTTACCACATCACAAATTTGCGGTTTTTCACAATTCACTTGTGCTCTTGGAACGCACCCCCCGCGAATTTTGGGGGACTACTGTATACATATTCATTGAATATTCATGATGAATATTACGCACAGCGTGCAGCGTACTAGACAAAAAGTGGGGTGGATGAAACAAATGATTTAGAAAATTGCTGCTATAATGGTTCCGGCACCCATGACATGATATATACACTCATCAATAGCATTTCTCAAATCAAGATGAATGGCTAGCAGACCGGTGCAGAGTCAACAACCTGTCAGAAAATGTGGATAAAACAAAAGAGATGGTTATTGACTTAAGGAGGGCACGACATGATCACTCCTCATCGTCTAGAGCTCCTTGTTGTTCACATTACGGAGAACCTCACATGGACCCTCGACACCAGCTCCATCACCAAGAAAGCCCAGCCGCATCTCTACTTCCTGCGGAGAGCACACCCCTCACAACCAACCACCCCCCCCATTCCCTCCCCGCCAAAAGCCTCAACACACTCTACCAACCCAAAAGGTTGCATGTTACCGCACTGCTGGTTGACCTACACTGGCTACCCATTGCTGCCCGAATGAAGTTCAGTCACTAACTCTCACCTACAGCGTAAGATCTGGGTCGGCACCCAGCTGCCTCAATCCCATCATTCAGCCTTATGTTCCTAGTCGCTCCCTCCACTTCTCCAAGGAACATCGTCTGGCTCTGTCATCCCTACACACAAGGCAAACCCAGTCCAGACTGGTCTCATTCTGGTTCCCCTCTGGTGGAATGAGCTGCCTAAGCTGACCAGAGCAGCAGAACGCCTCTCTATCTTCAAAAACCTCCTGAAGACTCATCTCTTCAGAGAGCAGCTCCTTTCCTTCTTGCATTACTCTAACATGAAAATTTAGCACTTACCACTCTCCTCTGGTTCTCACACTGTCCTAGACCTTAAATGTTTCCTCATATTGTAAGTCGCTTTGGATAAAAGAGTCTGCCAAATGAATTGAATGTAATGTACTGGAGATGTTCCTAATCCTGACTGACTGAAGTCTCCCAGTCAGGAAATTAAGGATCCAGTTGCAGAGGGAGGTGTTTAGGCCTAAGTCTATGAACAGCATTCTAACACGAGTGTCATTTTTGTCCTGGTGGGCAAGGACCAGGTGAAGGGTGGTGCTGATGCATCATCCGTTTAGCGGTTGGGAAGATATGTGAACTGCAGAGGGTCCAGTGTGTGTGGTGGGGGGATAGCTGTCATTTTATGTACCTCATGACAAGCCTCTAAAAGCACTTCATGATGATACAGTGGGACGATAGTCATTGAGGCAGGACACTGACAGCTTCTTTGGCTTGGGGATGATGGTGGTGGCTTTGCAAGCTGGAATGACAGTGGTGCTCAGAGAAGATGTCTGTGAGAACATTTGCCAGCTGATCTGAGCTTCCTCTGAGCACATGACCAGGAATGTTGACTTGTCTGGCGGCCCTCTCTGGGTTGACAGGTCATTGGGGGGCTAAGTGGTCTTCCTCGTTGCTATCTCATTTTGTACTTCAAACCGGTCTGAGTAGCTGAGATGGGGAAGGGGCTCGGCGCGGTACATATATTTGATATATATGTACAGGGTCAATGAGTGTAAATAACATATCTGGTAGATATGATAGTTACACTCATTGACCGTGTTCACACGATGAAAATAATATTACTGAATTATTAAGTATATTATTAAGTACATTAACACACAAGTTAATGTCATTTTTATTTATCTAATCTTTCTTCTTTTTAATAGATTTAAAGGCAAGGTGTCTGTCCTGTCAGCAAGTGGACAGAAAGACAAGTCAAGAACCTGCCGTTTTCCATTTAGCTGGGTGTTAAAAGAAAGATTTGATCAGATTTGGAGAAACGTAATCAATCTGCAAGGTACGACATTACATCCTCCTTCTCTTTCACCGGTCCTCCAGTTGAGATCTCTGAGATCCCACCCAGTACACCATTCAAACAAGTAAGAGCATTTATATGCACATTTGTGGACTTACTCTTACTTGTTTATAGACATTTCAGGTCCTTGCATTCACCCTAGTAAGGAACACTTGGAGAAATTTGAAGAATTTGTCACCCTGCCTTGGATAAAAAGCATAAAAAAAGACCAAGAACTCTTTGCAATGTTCTCTGAAGATCTTGTGAACATCTCCATGCCTGGCTACACCTGTGAGCTTAATAAGGTGAGAAGAATTTAAACATTACATGCCAATGCCTTTACCTGCACATTCCATTTACATCCTATCATGCCACAAAACTTCCTTAAGATTAATGATATCCATGATTAATGATAGCTAAATTATGTGACATATACTACATCACTCCGTAAACCTAAATGCCGTAAACCACTCTTTGATATGTTAAGTAGACTAATAGGCTGTGGTACCTGCTCATCTTTTTTCTCTCTGGACAAAAACTGCTCTTTAGACAGAAAAGTTTGCCAACTCTTGTGTAAGGCAATTCAGCTACTAAAGCACTCGCTGCTGATACAGTGGCTCAGGTGCACAAACACAGCTTGAATAATCACTACAGAAAAGCACTGACCAGTGGAACTGTGTTCTCTGTAGTAAAGGAACTTATCAAAGGATGTATGTGATCCACTACTAATCATCCAACATTAGTACCTAACCTCACTAATGCTCTCATGGATGAATATCATCAAATCCTCACAGCAATGTTCCAACATCTAGACTAGAATACAGGCTGTCACTACAGCAAAAGGGGAAAAACTTCCAAAATAATTACTACCCTTCATTTTACAGGAACCCTTTGACAAGGTGTCTACACACTTTTGGAGATGGTCCTCATGAATATGTGTTTGTGTATGTTTGTGTGTGTGTTTGTGTTTGTGTGTGTGTGTGTGTGTGTGTGTGTGTGTGTGTGTGTGTCTTGCAGTCTTTTTCAGATACACTTCTTGGACTCACACCACGTTTTTATCGAGATTTAACTGAGGACGAGCCTGATGGTGTCTCTCTGCCTTGGCTGTTTGTCACGAATAAATACATGCATGACAACCATCAACTTTTCCACAACTTGGTTCTAAAAAACAAAGAACTGGTGTCTGCAGGGGAAGCATATGAGGTAAAGTCATTTTTGGGCTTTCACTAGTCTAACACACTCATCTCAACTCAGGCCCTGAGTTGCCTGTTTCAGTCGTCTTGAGAAGTGAAGACGCTGCTGTGCATTTTTTGGTGAGGGAGGAGGTGTTGGTGGTCCAGGTGATGTCGTGAACTCCCAGAAACCAGGTGTTCTTTACTGTCTCTACCAAGGAGCTGCTGATGCTCAGTGGTGCGATTGGAGCAGGTTGTTTGTTCTCACTGTACCAGCCAGCCAGCTGCTGAACCTTATCTCTGTACGCAGACTTGTCGTTGTGGCTGATTAGACCCACCACAGTCGTGTCGTCAGTGAACTTGATGATGTGGTTTGAGATGTGCTTGGCAGTGTAGTCATGAATCAGCAGGGTGATCAATAGTGGGCTTAGGACTGAGCCCTGAGGAACTCCTGTACTCAGTCTGATGGTGCCTGAAACATTGTCACTGATGCAGACAGACTGAGGTCTCTCTGAAAGTCTAAGGATCCAGTTACACAGAGTGGTCCTCAGTCCCAGTTCACTTAGTTTGACAGTTAGCTGTGGGATTACGGTGCTGAATGCTGAACTGAAGTCTATGAACAGCATTCTAACATGAATGTCCCTCTGTCCATGTGAGATAGGGAGAGGTAATATGATATATCCTCGGTCAGTCTGTTTGGGTGATTTGCAAACTCCAATGGATCCAGTGAACGGGGGATCCTGCTCTTAATATGTGCTGTGATGAGTCTCTCAAGGCACTTCATAATGATAGGGGTCACTCAGGCAGGATACTGCAGATTTCTTAGATTTCTTTGATGGTGGTGGACTTGAGTGATGTGTTGAAGATGTCTGTGAAGATGTTAGCCAGTTCATCTGCACATTATCTTGTCCAGCAGCTTTTTGTGGGTTGACCTTGGTTAAAGTTTTCCTCATGTCGGATAGAGGCAGAAAGATGACCTGGTCGGTGGTGGGAAGGGAGGTTTTCCTCACAGGCTCCTTGTCCAGTGCATCAAACCGTGCATAGAACTCATTCACTGCCTTAGGGAGTGTTGCATCTCCGCCATTGATGCTTGGTGCTGGCTTGTATTGGTGACAGCCTGAATGTCCTTCCATAAACTGTGAGTGTCTTTTGTGTTGTGAAATGGTGTATACAGGCGACATCTGAAAAAGGGGCACATTTTAGTGCCAAGTGTAAACAGGACAGAAGTATGAGGGTTTAAATGGCTAGTTGGACCAGGTGTGTTGGGTGCCAAAGACTGAAATGGGCAGAGCAGGGGGTCTTTGGGACGAGGGTTGGGAAACACTGATATAAGTGAAATGTTTTTTTTCAAGGCACTTAGACGGACACTTCAGGGCCTTCGACCAAAGGAAAGTCTACTAAAAGATTTTGCCAGCTGCCAAGAATGGTTACAGAGAATTAAGGCATTGTCCATTACCGTGGACTTAATCCTTTCGGAGGACTCTTTGGTCACAAGGCATGCTGAAAATGCAGCAGAACTAACTGCAGAAATCAGGTAGGCTATGTGATGTAGATGCAAATGAGGATATTTTTATAATAAAATATATCGTATGCTAGTACATAATCATTTTGATACAGATTCAATACTTAATACTAATGTTCAGTACTAGTGTTGTGTGTAACTGGGGGTTTAACTCTCTAAATCAGAGATCATCAATCCTGTCCAAGGGCCAGTGTGGAAGTAAGTTTTCATTCTGAACAAGAGCACATCTCATAACACTATTCAGATGTTTGAAACCTAAGACCAGCTGATTAAATAAGGAATCAGGTGTTTGAACTGGAATGGAAACCTGCAGTCACACTGACCCTTCATGAATAGGATAGCAGGTAACATTGGCGACCACCTGCTCCAGTCTTTCAGCCCGAGACATCAGGTCGATAGTTTGTGTTGGGGTCAGGTATACTTCAAACTCTGGGTAATTTAGGACAGGAGTTGAGACCAATGTCTTTTGTTTAATCCAATTTGCTCTAAACAATAAAAATTTCACACAAATTTGAGTAGTTTGGTAGCTCAGTGTGGAAGATTAAGCTTAACTGAAAAACACATTTCCAGACTTCTCTGGCAAAGTACATGGATTGTCTACCTCCTCATGGATCATCTCCTTCAAAGCGAGTCAGAGATGGAAAAAAAACTGCTGACCATTCCTTTAAGAAGTCTAGAATTCACATGGAAGGTAATGCAGATTTATTTATACATTTAAAAAAGTTCAATAAATTCTATGATCTCTAAAAATGTTCTCTTAGAGTAAATAACATGTCATGTTTTGTGTGTATAGAAACTAAACACAGAGGAAGGAAAACAGATGGAATACATGGTGGAGCAAGTCACGGGAACACTGAATAAATGTAGCAGGAATGCCTGTAATGTGTTCAAGTGAGTGAGAGCAATGATGACCATGTTTCTAGTATTTATTACTCTTTCTGATGCTATTACTGTGAGGAAGCGGTTACAGTCATGCCAGAACACTTATCGTTAGCTCTTTAAGTACATTAGGTTTATATTACTTTTCACAACTGAAAAATGTGCATGTGCATTAGGGTTCATTAGAGAGCTAGTATTTGAATGGCAGCAACTTATGTCCTTAAGATGAAAGTGGGTTCAATGGGTTAAATTGGTTAAATGGGTTAAATTGGTTAAATGCAGAGAAGAATTTTGTGCTGTTTGCACTGTGGTGTGTTCACGTATGACAAATGATCACTTTACTTTATACTTTTAAATCTAGAATAAAGACCTTTCAAAGACCTCTACATAAAAATGTTTTTGCCTAAATCTATGAGAATGTTGTTCAACATGTTCATCAAGTTGTTTGCCAGAGCAAGTGAGTTGAAAGTTATCAGGTGAATTTCAGAAATTTCTGTTTAAAGGACCACAATGACAGAGAGAAAAGTACTCGAGAAAACTATCAGAAACAAAACTGTAACAGCAGACCAACATCAGACAAATCTTTACCAATATTTCAAACCAACATTTGATGATGTTTATATTGTATTCTAATAGAGTAACAGTATATTATTAAGCAATACTTTACGTACAGCAAATATAAAGCTACACACCAATAGGATATCAGTGCTCAACATGAAACTACTCATAAAGTGTGTAATGCATGAAGGTGGAATATGATGCAACAGTACTAAAATTATAAAGCATTTCATGCAATTCAGTATTATATAATGGCCATTAAAACAATGAACATAAATACAATGTGAATCTGTTCAAAACTGACGGGATCAGACTGTGTGATATTTAGATTTTTCACGATGGTTGCCATGTCAGATTAGGCAACTGCAGTGCTTGCTGGCAAATCTACAAGTCCCCAATAGCAAAATCATGTCAAAATTGGTATTCATTTGTGTAGCCTAAACCTGGTGTAAGATTTGTTGCCATTAGATAAATATGATGGTGCTACAGGCCAGTCTGTGCTAACTATATTCAGCACAGTTTTTATTTTAAAAAAATAACCATGCTAAAATATTTGTAACTGTTAGAGAAAGACTGTTCCCATTAACATTGTCTGTGTTGGATGCATTATGAATATAAATATGTCCATATTAAAGTTATGATGTTATATTAAAATTATATACACGTTTTAGGGTCCTTTGCGAGTACTGCAATAAAGAATTCACAGAGGATGACACAGCTGAACTACAGTGTGGACACATGTTCCATATGTCTTGTTTAAAGGACCATGATGATACACATTGCCCAAAATGCAGAAAGGAAATAAATCAAGATTATAAGCCATGTGGAGTTGTTGACAAGTATGAAAACTAATTAACATTCATATACTTTAATTTCTGCACAAAGTTACAAAGTTTTTTAATCTCATCTTTCTTCCATTTTCTTTCAACAGAGAAACCTTCCTGAAAGTAAACAGATTTAGAAGAAAATGTAACTCATTTTTTGTGGAATTCATGTGGAACTTTGTCAGCAGCAAAGAACAACTGACAGACTCAGTAGTGAACAAGCTCATGGACTATGTGAAGGGTGTTCCATCTACAGAAGGTAATTCAATAAGAGTGTTATGTGAAGTGTAGCTCATCTACTATATATATATATGTGTATTCATCAGTATATACATTTTTTAGCAAATTGATGCATCTCCTGGCAAAACTACGCTAGCAATATCTACTAGCTGGTGACAACTAGGCAAATGACATCTAGGTGACGAAGCAACTTAGTGACAAACAGTGACAAAAGTCGCTGCCTTTGTGTGTGCCAGGTTAGAATGGGGATGGGGGTGTGTAGCTGTACTGAGGTTTTCTGTCGCCACGGTTTATCACATGGAATAATGAGTTAAATTAAACATGATTCACATTGCCTTTAATCACATGACCATTCACATCTGCATATCCACAGATACAGAATCTGAGATGTCCTCACTGCAGCAGTACATGACCCCAGACCCTGCCATCCAGTCCCTCGTCCTCAAGATTCTACTGAAATGCGGGTACGGTTCTCATTTACATTGCTTTCTCAGCTCAGTGAACCTAAGTTATGGGCCTCTGCTCTGCATAACAGCGGCAGGACTCTCAGCAGAGATTTTCATTCATTATTTGCTGATTTTAACCAGTGGCTTTCTTCGATTGTGCAGAATGAAGGAAACTGCCCCTCAAATGCAAAGATTCATTGAAGAAGCTGTGAAATCTAACAAGAGAAATTCTGAAGAACTGTACTTCATGGTGGTACGCAGCATTGAGGTTGGTTAGCAGTTTTCTTTATTCACTGACACCTGTTCTAATTTGCTTATAATACTTCAAATGTTGACCTAAATTTACTAATTGTTATTATTACATAATTCTCTGTAGGACTACATCCATTCTTCAAACCAAGGGTGTCTCATCGAAAAGGCGAAAGCATGTCTTGACGTTTTGTTCACTGAGTCTGACCAGTCTGTGATATCTGAGGACCTACACACCATCGCAAAATTAAGATTTGCCATCTCTGTCGCCTCTGACAGCATCAGAATTGCATCGTCTCATGGTCAATCCAAACTTTTCCCTAAAAATGTACTGATCGTGTTACATGTGTTCATTTGTCTGGGGCATTACATTTAAGAAATGTTCACTGAATGCAGTAATTCATGTTGTAGAGCTCGAAATTGATCCTGAGGGGAATGACCTTCTGCAAAGTTTGCAAGAGCTCAAATTGAAAATGAGGAATCCATGGATACAGATATTTCTGTTACGGAACCTGTGCAGTATTCATGGATTTAGCATTATTCATCGCCTCAGACAGAGCGAAAGGTTTCAGTGGACCATACCGAGTGAAGTTTTTGAAGAACAGGTAAAAATCATCAGTGGTAACTTTGAGAAAGCATGGTTGAGTAAAAGACACTGAACAGATTATATTGGTTAAAAATGAAAACGTTGATATTCCACTAATATTGAAGTATTTTCAGGGTATATTCTTCTAATCTGTTGTTTCTAAACTAATCCCAGCAGGATATGTGTACTGGGCGAGTGGATCAGTTCCTTGTGTATGGAGAAATGTACGAGAGGATTACTGTTGATGCTGTCAGAGCACTAGAG
>JBBPCZ010113632.1:0-10597 GCA_037974445.1 Brycinus macrolepidotus
TACCACATACATACGCGCGCGTGCGCGCACGCACACACACCGCACACACCACACACACACACCGCGCGGCGCTGAAGAGGAGCGCTCCCGTTCCCCGGACCGCGAGCTCCTCCGCTGGATTAAGTGCATGTCCGGCCTGAGAGCGCAACGGGAGCCGCGGTGATGCGACCCTGACCCAGCCGGACTATGAGCAGAACATCGCCGCAGAAGACTGGCCAGGCTCTGGAGGATCCGATGGACTAGACACAGGGAGCGCACAGGTAGGGTTTAAGCTCCACGCGGAAGTTCACACAGCCAGGAATCAGCTCACTTCCAGCAGTTCTGAGCCTTCTTTAAAGTAAGAACAGTATGTTCATTACTCTAACGCCAATGTACACACTGACTGTTCAGGTGTGTTTGAAGGTGTTTGGAGCAGGAGACGCACTAAGATGTGCAGGGCAGGGCTACTCCAGCACCAGCATTGGGAAATATTGAGCTTGAGATGGTATGGCAAGTTTACTGACATATGCACTTTCAAACATAAATGTGCCAAAAAGAGTGATGGAAGAAGTACTAAAAAGAACCTTTCAGTTGAGAGCCATCCATTGAAAGGTTGGCATCCATTGAAAGACTTCTGAAGTTAAAAAAGAGTATCTTGCTGGTTGTTGCTAATGTTAAGTAATAATATTGTCAAATAAAACTAATTTTCCTTGCCTTAAATGAAAGAGTTTAATGTAGCTTGTAAAGTTTCAAAATGTACCATTCACTCTCCCATCCATAAATGGAAACTGAGATACAAAAACTGAATTCATTTATGCCTGATAATGCTGAAGTTATATAAGAAGTGTTTCAGTTTTGACTGCTTTTTGAACGAGGCACAATACAACAATAGAATACAACAACAATACAACAAATAAATAAAAGACAATACAACAGCCAGTCAGAATTTCAAATACATGTAGCTGCCTTTAACACACAAAACATCCTGTTCAGTTCTAAGGGATGAAGACAGGTTGGAAAATGGTCAGGAGAGAGAATAAATTGCATAAAACTACACAGACCTCAGGGATAAACCTCAGGGACCTGAAAGAAAAATAAAATACAAGAGAAACACAGGATATAGGCTCTTTAAATAACCTTTCTTCAGTGAAAACATTGATATACAGAAACAAGGGGGTTCAGTGACACTGTTTGAAAATGTGCCCAGCATGTGAAGCAGCTGCGAGGCATGTTGTTCTGATAACTATCTTTCAGAAAACCTGGAAAAGTGAGTGTGAGGACCTTCACTGTACACTGTACAGGGCATCATACTCTTCTCTGGCTGAACACTTGCTTAATTTCAGCAGTTGCGACTTCAGGTTTGCAAATACACTTGTGTTTAACTTTACATCTCTGGTGTGAGTCTTGGTGAATACACACTCTACTGAATGGAAGCAGTGATGTAGCTCTAGTGTAAGAATAACAGTGATTTAATTTACAGCCCATTCTACCTCTTCAATAGACTGATATGTTGCTGTATTAGTCTTTTTAACCAGTGCATATATTGCTTTTAGTATTAACTAAAATAAGCATCAGACACCACACTAATACACTAGACCATTACAGCTGGGTAATAATATTGGGCTGTCATTATTCATTATATATATTAATAAGTAAGTAACATATTGATTATTTTGTAGATGACTTGGTAGTCAGACCAAACAATTATAAACCATGCAAAGTCTCATAGATTAATTTACAGTACCATGTATACCACAAATTTAAAAAGTGACCTGAAAATAGTGCAAATCTTTCATATTTCTTCATTGTAAAAATGAAGGTTCTGCACTATTTCTAGCTCAAGTATTCAAATTTAAGCAAATGTGTGACACTGGCCATTTTAAGGTCAATTTCTTTTTTTTTACTCTTTTGCCTCTCACTGAAGCACATGTTTAGGCGACTCTCAGGTGGATTTGATCTGCTTATCAGAGGAAGGCATGCTGTCAAAGGGGAACGCACCAAATATTAAGAAATATTTTGAAATTCAAATATTGCAAACATTCTATTTTTCATTGAAATTATGCTGGTAGTCATTCGCAATAAAATAACTTTATAAAAAAACAAAAAAGGAATAAAAAAAGTTGCTGTCAGACTTACAATACTGTGCAAAGGTTGCACCTGAAGATATATAAAATGTAACAAATATCAATGATAAATTACAAACTGTTATCTTGGTTAAAGAAATATATGTAGAGGGACTTAGGTTTGGTTCCTGATTTCTCAGTGCAGCTGTGGTAGAGCTACTGTATGTAGTCTGATCGGACATTTGCAGTCATTTGCAATACAGCTATTGCTTATAATATAATATTTAGCATAAGCAGAAATATTAACACCAGTTAGTTTAAAATATTCTATACAGTGAAATATTTCAACTTTTTTATTTTAGGTGCTATTCTTGGTGCTATTTATTCTTGCCTTCACAGAGCAAGTGTTCTGAAAAATAGAATTTTTGTTCAACTCCACGCATGACTCTATGTGAATATAGACATTTCTGTAGCTGTGTGTGTACAGAAAAACACAACATTTCTTCTCAGCTAAGATACCTGTTACACAGGATAGGTAATATTAATTATGCACATTAGATGCTTCACGTTTACGTTTACGTTTACATTTACATTTACGGCATTTAGCAGACGCTCTTATTCAGAGCGACGTACATCAGTGCTTAAGTAGTCCACATCTGTTCTTCATACCTGTAAAGCTAGATTCAAATCAACATCTGATTTTAACCAAGTTACTGCTAGCTAAGTTACACACCTTAACAAACCCTGTCAGAAAGAAAACAGTCAGAGGTTAAAACACAAGTAAGGGGTAAAAGGGTTAAAAGGGTAAGTTCCCAATTTTTTTTTTTTAAGTATATAGGAAAATATGTATAAGAGATAAGCGAGAGAACTGGTTAGTCACCAAGGTGCTCCTTGAAGTGGTGGGTCTTCAGACGACACTTGAAGACAGCGAGGGACTCCGCAGATCTGATTGCAAGAGGGAGTTTGTTCCACCACTGGGGGGCCAAGACTGAAAAGAGTCTTGATGCATGTCTTCCTCTTCTTTTTAGCAGCGGAGGTTCAAGATGAGCAGTGCTTGATGCCCTGAGAGGAAAAGAAGTGACACACTGCTTGATCAGTGCTTTAGACTTGCATGTACATAATGACCAACAATATTATCAAATTATCAGTAGTCATGGTTATTATGATGGTTCTGGCTATTTTTCAAGGTGGAAAATGAACTAGACAAGTTTGGGTCAGTTCTTGTTTTTGACTTGTTTAATGATTGTTTGAATCAGTGTTATTGACTGAATGTTATTACAGTTTATTCTAATCTGTTCTATCATTCCAAATTGGGCACATTTGAGTCTCTACCTTCAGACTGATGCATAATGACACAACTATGAATTTACACCCATGGTATGCACTACACAGCTTTCGGTCTTCATATTAAATACTGACATGTATGT
Organism: Brycinus macrolepidotus; assembly: GCA_037974445.1. Classification (NCBI taxonomy): domain Eukaryota; kingdom Metazoa; phylum Chordata; class Actinopteri; order Characiformes; family Alestidae; genus Brycinus; species Brycinus macrolepidotus. The sequence goes on from JBBPCZ010113632.1 coordinate 3,470, forward strand.
AAAGTACCATGATAGGTGTTTAGGCTTACACAACAGCAAGAGCTAGATAAAGAGAATAGTAGTTTAAATGGGCCTCCATGTGGCTCTCACTTCGACTGGAGTTGGGAGTTGAATGCCAAGCTCAGCAAGAGCGTGATATGGCTGTCAGGGTCTGAAAACCGCTGCACGGCTCATGAACACCGGAAACTCTAATTACAGCATGTCAGTATTTCCTAATCCAGCAAAGAGGGAGGATTACAGGAGCTCTTATTATTGTGAAGCTCTTTTTAACACCTCAGGTCTTTCTCTTTTCATCATTGGCAAGGGGTTTCTCCATAGTTTCAAAAGCATTTGCATGACCAAACACGACCTTTTTGTAGTCTTTGGTGATCTTTATTAAGTTGTTCACAGGGACACCAAAACTCAAGCAAACAGAACTGGCTCTCGTACATGTTAAGATATCAAGATATTAATTATATAAATCAGTTTAAAAAAAAAGGCAATTGCTTTCTGTAAACATTGTACACTGAACTAATTAGACTTCATTTTTAATGCTTTACCCAAAATATTATGTCAGGTGGTCCTATGCAATGGTTTTAAGTAGCATTCACACTTTATTTTGATGGTCCCCTGCAGATTGTTTACAGATATGTTAATTGTTAACAAACTATTTGGTGAAACTCAGTGGATCATCAACAGCATTATGTATAGGATTAGGATTAGATTTATGTTTTGGGTTAAGGTCAGAGTTAGGGGTAGGTTTAGGGTTAGATTTAACAGAAGTTAGAAGTTCAGTCAACAATAAGTTGAACATTAAACTGAGCATCTACCATCCAAATAAGGTTTTACCCAGGTAGTTTATGAAATAGTTGACTGAGTAATGTGTTCTAAGTGCTTTCAGGTATGAGGCTTCAAAGTTTATTGTTTTGTTGCTTGGAAACCCATCTGAATAATTTTTTGGAATTGTTGTTATTGAAGTATCAGCAGTAAAGTGGGTTGGACATAAGAGCATACCAAAGCCAAAGGCACTGGAACAGTTTACTCTATAACCTAACCATCTAAAGTAGCCACTGGCCTTTCATATTGTAACGGTGGGGCTACAGCACCGTGACATCCTAGGACAAGTGCTCTTCAAAGAGCGCGGGCCCAGATGGCCCAACTACTGCGGCTCGTCAAAAGATGGCTCCAGACTGACCCCGGCGAAGAACGGAAGGCTGTGGGCATAAAGGCAGCTCAAACCCCCAGGGACATGATCACCGCCCTTGAGTGTGTTCTGTCCACGCTGGAAATGGAAATAGGGGAACGCCGCCCAAGCACCTGGGAGCTGCCCTGCGACACTGCCTGTTGAGGACCACCACAGCCGGAACAGGCGTGCAGCCCCAAGGACGAGACCAGCCGGCGGCCAGCCCCTATGGAACGAGCCAATGCCCACAGACCCAGAGTGCCGGCCTACACAACTGGCCTGTTAAACCACGGTTAGCGGGCTGCACACTCCATGTGCCAGCTCAGAGGGACTCCCCCCGACCACCGTAAGGATGTTCCTATATCAGCCATCCTTGACTCAGCCAATGCCATTACGCATGCGCACCCCTCTTCACTGCCACTTGGAACCCAACCGTGTGGGAGTCTCACCGTCATGTGTGTTCAAGGGGACGTGCGAGAGAGTTGGAGGGTGAGGGGGAGTGGCCTGTGGTTGTGGGACTGATCCAGGAGCTGGCCTGGGTTCGTGCAACAACAAACCGAGCTTCATCCTACCCACTGGCAAGCCCCGCACCGACAGAGAAAAATTGAAAATTAAATATTTCAGAATTTGACTCTCATCCTGTGCCCAGGATGTAGATGTATTTCATCTATGTCAGGTGGGGAATCACCACAAACCCCCATAAAAGCCACCTGGGGCTGACACTGTGATGACAGGGCTACAGCACCGCAACATCCTAAGGCAAGTGCTCCTGTTTTGGCCACGGCGGAGGTGCTAAAAGGACAGCGACACTCGCTCCTCCGCTGAGCCTGTTCAGCACCATGACCAGCGACCGCACTGCTCTGCATGGGGTGAAGGCAGTGCCCCGGGACGAGCCACAGCTGACGGTGATTTTGCGATCACTGTCAACTAGGAGAGTGCCGGGTATAAAAGGGCCCTTTGCGCAGCAATGTGGGGAGTTGGCATGGCATCCCTTTATCTTTTTAATTATATTGTGTTTAATGAGACTATGGTGCATTCTAGGTGTGGAGACCTGTGCTGTTGCTTTAGACATTGTACTGTTTTTATTTGGACTAGAAACTACATGATTCAATTATCTGAATACATGAGCAATTATAGTGACCAAATGTTTACCTCTTAATCACTTGTTAGGGACCAGTTCACCAGTTTTATCTGTTAAAAGAAAAAGAACACTTTCTGATATTGCGAACTGATGTCTAGACCTTAATTCTCACTTGTATGTGTGTGTGTGTGGGTGTGTGTTAGAGAGAGAGAGAGGGAGAGAAGGAATGAGAGAGAGAGAATGACAGTTCAAAGCTCCTTCTCAGCCCAAGTGACTCCCTCTTAACCTGTTAATGTTATCTGACTATAGCGATGCCTGAAGTCGGGGTTAGAGATATGGAATAAAGAGGACAGAAGTGTGTGAAGAACTGCATTAAAATCGATAAGATGTAGTTTATCTGAACATGAAAGGTAATGTTTGAGGTACAGTGGATATACAGTGTTTATTACTTATTATAATTATTAAACAAATTATTCTTGCTAATCTTACTAATCTTTACTGATGATTCTTTTTTACCTTTGTTAATGTCAGAGCAGAGCAACTTTTTGTTTGCCTACACAAAATATAAAATCATAAGAATTAACAAAATATACAAAGAAAATATATCTCAGTATTTATTGTTTCTAAGGTTTGATATGTTGGTACAGGCAAAAAGAACCAGTAGTGCCTTGTTAAAAATACTTTTTTATGATTAATTTCTTTTTGTTCAGCACTTTACAAAGTACATTTTGACAATATGGATAAAAAAGCATAAATGAGTACTGTGACAAAGCATGCCACAATAACAATAAAATATGAAAATATTGTTCACCTGTAACTTAAATCATCTGCTTATTCGAATAATCATCATCACAGACAGATATTTACAACAGCGAAATATTTGCCAATGTATCTAACATTTGAAAATTTGAAGTTTGGGGTTCTATGGAGCTTTTACACTATAAGGGGTACTTGGCTGAAAAAGATTTGAGATGCCCTGCTCTGAAGAACCAGTTGTCACGTTCGTGCCGCCCAGCTTGGTTCCTTTTTGGGACCTTCATGTTTCTTCATGTTACTCTCTCGTGTATGTCCTTGCACTGGCCATACGGACTGAGGAAGAACAGCTGGTCTTCTTGGTAGTAAGAGGTTCTCCTCGTTGATATATGCCAGTGGACTCTCTAGCATTGACCAGCGAGGCTGAAGCGCCCTCAGGCTGGAACTACCCCTTGTGGCTTCTGCACGTAGCAGAGTTCCCTCACCTTGTTTTCTTTGTGGTGCCTGGATAGGAGCAGAACCTGTATCGGGACCGTCTCAGCTGGGAGAAAGACCCTAGCCTCTACTGAGCGTGTCCCTTCAGCGTGACCAAGAGAGAGAGACTTTTATTAAAACTGGAAAGAAAAAATGTGCATTAGATTCATCAAGAAAAAATATGCATTAGATTCATCACCAAGGTGAGTGACATGAGCTGTCTTCTGATCTTCAAGGATAGGAAGAACCTTTGGACAAGGGGTGGAATACAGACAAATCCTCCTCAGAGCTCATTTGAAAGGAATTCAGGATGAACCTTCATCTTTTAGACTTTGTACAAAAGCACTTGAACAGACATAATGGTGGTTGTCACATGTAGAATCAGAGCTAGGCAATATGATTATATTAATAATTATTGTGATAAATTACATCACAATATGTATCAGTATGTTTTCTTTGTATATTGTGATATTGCCAGTACTTAAAGAACACTGTTCAATTGCCTGTTTCATTATAAACAGAGCATGATTAACTCTAGTTTAATTTGAATCTGTACACAAAGTTTAAAAAAAAAAAAAGGTACCCCTGGTTCTTAATGGATAATGTCAGAAACATATTAAAAGAAAATGAATATTGTGACATATTGTGTATTGAGTGAAAACCATGATATTAAATTTTTGCCATATTGCCCACCCAAAAGTATTAGATCAATGATCTAATAATTTTAAAGTATAATCACTGATCTAATCTAATAATCTTAAAGTAGTTGTTGAAAAATAAAGGATCCTTGTCAGGAATGAGAGGCTTGGCTGTTCGCTCAGTGTAGTGTGATCGGTGAACCCACACGTGGAGAGACGTGATAGAGCAGGTGAATCACGCACTTTGATCTAAGAACGCTCTCGATCGAGAGTTGAGATTCCCACCGTGAACCCGCGTTCTTATACACACACAGTTGGAAAGAGACAGAGGGAAACCGGAGTACTCACGGTTAGAGTTGAGTTGAGGTGCCGATGAGGTGACATAGGGCAACTCAATGGCTGAGCGGTGCACGAGAGTCTTTCACTAGATTATATACCGGGTGACACGCTTCATTTCTGGGACCTCGTGCGCATCACATGACCGGTAGTTGTGTGCGATTCTACAAGACTTGGTATCGATCCGATACCAAGTAAATACAGGGCCAGTATCACCATTACCGATATCAATATTGATACTTTTTAATAATTAAGGTGGATGCATCATCAAATTGTTAAATCTGAATGAATTTGCATGACCTTTAAGTGTTTTGGGGACTTTTCCTTTGGATTATTAATTAGTTAAAACCCAGGACAGATTTTGGCAAAGTTATAAATAGAAAATACTTTATCATAATAATAATATCAATTTTTCTTAAATAAAGAAAGTACACAAAATTATCACTCCAAACTACAGTACAAAAATAAAACAAAATTTCTCCCCTTCAGCGTATTTCTTTTCAGGCTTTGAAAAACATTATTAAAAAAAAAAAAAAACAATTAGTGAAAATACAATAAATAAAGTCAAATAACTAAACAACCCCCAAAGCCTTCAGGCAAGCTTTCAAAGAAATTTTGGGTCTGTTGGGAACAGGGGGTGGGGGATTTCTCTCCTCTTCTCTCCATTTCTGTAGCTCGGTGTTTTCTTTCTTATGATTTTTCATATGCTTATATAATTTTGTCGCGTTTCCACTGTATCTTACAGCCTTTTTACAAATTAGACAGTTCGCTGTTGTTTCATTTTCAGCATGAAAATATCACCACACGGTGCTCCTCTTCCTCTTTGCCATTCCTCTGCTCCATCTCTGCTTGTGTGTGTGTGTGTGTGCGCACGTGCGCACTGCTTGCTCGCGAATGCCTGGCGCTCCTGAGTCACGTGACAGTACAACATCAAAACACAAGAGTAGAGAGGAAGAGCAGAGCGTGCCACTCCGTGCTGTAACTGGAGAGGCACTTGAAAGAATCGGCACAGAAGTAATGATCTCTTTACATTGTTATTGGTCAATATCAATACCAACCATGGTATCGATATTATCGATATTTGGATCAATCCGCCCACCACTAATGACTGGTGTGCGTGACACTAACCCCCCCTCCAGGACTGTCACCCGGTGGGAGGATAGCCGACGACAGTAGTCCTGAATAAGGGCAGGATTGAGGATGTGCCGGCTTGGAACCCAAGACCGCTCCTCGTGACCGTAGCTCTCCCAGTTCACGAGGTACTGGACGCCCCACCCCCTCCGACGCGAATCGAGGATCCAGCGCAAAGTATAAGCGTCAATGATGTGTGTGGGGGGTCCGGGGGTGTCGTAGGTGAGAAGAAGACAGGCTTGAGGTGGGTGATGTGGAAGACTGGATGGATGCACAGAATGGCAGGCAGCTGGAGCCAGTAGGTTACAGGGCTAATCCGGTGCATGACACATTCGGGTCTGATGAAGCGGGGAGTGAGTTTGCGGGCTTCAGTGTGGAGTTGGAAGCCATACCTGTTGCCTACATGGAACAATCGTCCCGGAGGGTGCCGACGGCGATGCTGTTGGGTGTAACGCGATTGGCCCGGAGGATGGAGGCTCGGGCCTGAGTCCAGTTGTTGGCCCGAGGGTACGTCAACCTCCATTTCTTGATGTTCGAACATGGGTGGTTTTAAACCACAGCATACCTCAAATGGGCTGAGATTGGCGGTGGTTTTGGCTGACGGGAGTCCGGCGAGCGTCACCATGTGAGGATGGTGGTTTTCCCTTCTGACTCCGGCAGACCGGTGATGATGAAATACACTCTCCCGGTCCCCTGACGCCCCTGGTCGCATGGCTGGACGAACTTGGCCACATCGTGGGCCATGGTGGGCCACCAGAAGACCCACTGAGGGGTGAGGAATGGCCCCATGTGATAACTTCTGGTTGTTTGGTGGTGGGCACGTAAAGTCGTCCAGGCGGGGTGTCGGCCGGAGTGGGCTCCAAGGTCTGTGCCCTATGGATGTGGTGTTCCAGTTCCCAATGCAGAGGGGCTATAATGCGATGAGGTGGAAGGACAGGCATGGGGTCCACCCGGGGAGCATTAGTTTCATGCTGGCGTGATAATGCATCAGCTTTGGTATTTTTAGACCCCAGCTGGTAGGAGAGATTGTACTGTTCAAAGAACAGTGTAGCTGGATCCAGGTGAATGAGGATGGGAGTGGAGGTGAAGAGATTTTGGAGTTTGTGGAAGGCTTGGGTGGCTTCGGCAGTGAGGGAGAAACCCTGGTTGGAGGGACGAGTGAGAGCAGTCAGAGGAGCTGCAACTGCTCTGAAGCCCCAGATAAAGCGTTGATAGAAATTAGCAAACCCCAGAAAGCGCTAGAGCTGCTTAAGTGCCCCTTGGGTAGGGGCCAATTACACACAGCCTTCAGCTTCTGAGGGTCCATGGCCACACCCTGCGAGGAGATGACAAACCCCAGGAATGTGGTGGAACGCTGGTGGAAAGCGCATTTTTCCAACTTACAGTACAGTTGGTGGACTAGCAGCCTCTTAAGTACCGCCCTCACGTGCTGAATGTGTTCAGACAAGGGGTGAGAGTAGATGAGAATATCGTCCGGATAGTGATAGTGATAATTCGGTCATACGTGAACACACCACAGCACACAGTGTGAACAGCACGAAATTCTTCCTCTG
>JBBPCZ010113653.1:0-10597 GCA_037974445.1 Brycinus macrolepidotus
CATACACACACACACAGTAGTCCACAGGCCTCCGACCGCAGACGGACACACACTGACTTTCGGAAGCCTTTCTGCTCCTTCATTCATTTTTCTTTTCCCTTTTCCTTTTCCTTTTTTTTCCACTCAGCTGCCTGGAAACCAACGATTTTCCTTCCTTTTAAGTTTTGTCATTTTTTTCTCTTTTTTATTCATTTTTCCTTTTCTGTATTCTATATCATTTTCATTCAAATGATCCAGGATGTTTTAACCCCTTTTTTTTCTTTTTCTTTGTTTTTTCTTTTGTTCTTTTTCTTTCTTTCTTTTTTCTTTTCTTTTATTTTCCTTTCATTTTTTATTTTTTTACACAGCTCTCTGGGATCCTCAACATGTTTGTCCTTCCCTTACTTGTTAGCAACATGAGCCTCATCGCTCCAGCACTAACGCTAAAGAAACAGGGCTAATTCGATATTTGTCCTTTAAGGTTGCCAGATTGTGCTTGTGAATCTCCCGACGTCATTCGGGTTGGACGGTAGAGCTTCTGGGGACCCCCTTTTTCCCCTCTACACACTACCAGTCAAAAGTTTTTTACACACCACAGGTTTTTACCACTTATCCAATTATTTCACAAGCTACAGATTTCAATTTTTTGTTAAACACCGGAAAGTTGTTGAGGGAACAGCTATAAATGAAAATCCGTCAAATAAAACAAGTTTCCTTTATAAGATGAAAGAATAGTGCATGTCTGACATCCTCTTAACTGGTTGTGTGGCGATGCAGAGTCAAATTCTGTGCTTTAACTTCAAATGCACTCGTTCACTGTTTCATCACTTACTAGCTCATTAAATATCTAACACTTGTCTGGTGATCCACATTATGATTGTAATTATAATAGGTGGCTTTTTATAGGTCAGTAGTGATAAATACAAAATACGACATTTTCTGGTTAATAAAGGAACTCAAAAGGTGAACGCACTGTAAATGTATTTGTTAGTGAAGTACACTGAGTTTTAGTAAATATTAAGTGAGAAAATGTAAAAAAAATAAAATAAAATAATTAAGTGAGCAAATGTTAAAAAAGAGTGTGCCAATACTTTTGACTGGTAGTGTATATATATTACACACCCGCATGTATATGTGTGTGTGTGTGTGTGTGTGTGTGTGTGTGGGTGGTGTGAGTATGTGTGTGTCTTTGGATTGCTGGAAATCTAAAAGCTTGTGGCTGACAGTAGATAAAGTGTGTGTGTGTGTGTGTGTGTGTGTGTGTGCTTGGCCAAAAAGGCAGCCGCGGGAAAAAAAAAGTGGCGGACGGTGACAGACATACAGACAGACGGGCCTCCGACACACGACGGGAACAAAGCGGGAAGCAAAGGGAGCTTTAAAGAATTCCGAACCCAGAAAGAAAAAAAAAATAGATGAATAAACCTTTGCTCTCTTTGGATCTGTGCCAAACTTCACACCGCTCTCCGTTCGGAAAATCTGCGACTGACGTGCAAGATCTAACGCAAAGCTGTAGGTAAACACACACACACTCACACACACAGGCACACAAACACACACACATACATAAATAAAGTCCTCAGTTCTTCAGGCCTGCATTTTCCCCATGAAATCCAAGCCTGATTGGACACGACATGAACATCTTCAGAGTGCGTGAGTGCACGGAGCATGTGTGTGTGTGTTCGTGCGTGTGTGTGTGTGTGTGTGTGTGTGTGTGTGTGTGTGTTAAGGGAATCACACACGGCTGAATGCTAACAGGAGGGTCTAAATGGATTGTGCTAATACTCACTGTGACCCTCCACACTGCCTGCAATGCAATTTCTTCCAATTGACCTCTCAGGAACCCACACACACCCAGAATACCAAACAGCCACACACACACACATACACACACACGACCAGACAAAAGTTTTTGCACACACTGAGAATTTCTATATTTGCTTGCTACTCACTTAATATTTACTCAAGATACACTCAGTATTCTTTGCTAACAAATAAATGTACAGTCCGTTCACCGTTTGAGTGCCTTTATTAGCCAGAAAATATATATTTATGAATCACTGCTGACCTACAAAAAGCCACCTAATATAATTATAATTATCATGTGGATCACCAGACAAGTGTTAGATATTTAATGAGCTTTCAAGTCATGAAAACTAATGCATTTAAACTTAAAGGACAGTCTAGAATTGGACTCTGCATCACCACACAACCAGTTAATAGGATGTCAGACATGCACTGTTACAGATTCTTTCATCTTATAAAGGATTATATATATATATATATATATATATATATGTATCATCACTGTCAGAAGAGGGCTTGTTGTTGTGTGTGATGTGAAAACTCTGACTGCTGTTGACACTCGCTAAATGTAAAGTGTGACTGAAGTTTGTTTGCATTAAGGACCTTTTTCCGTCTCCTAAAAAAGTTCTATTTGGGGAAACAAGGTTCCATTCCAGCGGCGATGACGGTTTATATTATATAGTTTAAAAATGAGAAAAACAACTGAAAAGATAGAGACCTGTGCATGCTGCACCCCCCCTATCACTCAGGTTGCTTCCCCCTCTTCCCCATCACCCAGAATAACCATCCTCTCACTCTCTCTAGGTGGGTAGGGTGGTCCGCCCTCTCCCCCATCACTCTGTATAACGGTCCTCTCTCTCTGGGTGGGTAGGGTGGTCCTCCCCACCCCTCCATCAGTCAGTATAACTATCCTCTCTCTCTCTCTGGGTGGGTAGGGTGGTCCTCCCCACCCCTCCATCACTCAGTATAACTATCCTCTCACTCTCTCTGGGTGGGTAGGGTGGTCCTCCCCACCCCTCTATCACTCAGTATAACTGGCCTCTCTCTCTCTGGGTGGGTAGGGTAGTCCTCCCCTCCCCTCCATCGCTCAGTATAACTATCCTCTCACTCTCTCTGGGTGGGTAAGGTGGTCCGCCCTCTCCCCCATCACTCTGTATAACGGTCCTCTCTCTCTCTCTGAGTGAGTAGGGTGGTCCTCCCCACCCCTCCATCACTCTGTATAACGGTCCTCTCTCTCTCTTTGAGTGAGTAGGGTGGTCCTCCCCACCCCTCCATCAGTCAGTATAACTGTTCTCTCTCTCTGGGTGCGTTGAGTGGTCCTCCCTCTCCCCCTTCACTCAGTATAACAGTCCTCTCCCTCTCTAGGAGGGTAGGGTTGTCCTCCCTCTCCCCCGCATCACTCAGTATAACTGAAAGTAATGCATCTGCCTCTGTTACTTTGGTGTGTGTGTGTGTGTGTGTGGTGGGGGGGGTTGATGTTAGAGGATAATTGACACGAGGATGAAGACGCTGCGTTAATTTTCCCTTTTAAAAGCCGCTAAACTAAACACGGAATACATGAAATCTTAATAAGTGCCTGGCATGCTTGATTGGTGTCCACCTACGGAGAGAGAGAGAGAGAGAGAGAGAGAGAGAGAGAAAGAGAAAGAGAGACGGAGGAGAGCAGGAGGTGATGAAAACAAAAAGGCGTGTCTGATTTGATCAGCCAGCGATCAGTTGGAGGCACCACTTAATATGCATGCAAATGAAGGTTGTCACAGGTAATTCAGCCCGAAACCTTTGTTGTTACACAGACTAATTAACAGTGGCCTACAAAGACGTAGCGCTGAATATTTAATGGCGGCGGGGCGGGGGAGGGGGAGGGGCATGTTGTGTGTTTTATTCATCCTCTCTGACAGCGGCGGATCGTCTGATTTATTCATTGGGAACAGGAGTTTTAATCTGATGTGGCGTGTCAGTGGTGGAGGATCATTGAGGTGTGGGATCAGTTATGATATGATTGTTCTCAAGTCATGTTGAGTGAGGGGGGATGGACCGATATTACAGTTTTATCACCCAGAACGTTTTTAACTATCAAAAGTTCTGCCAGTACGATAACCACCCAAAGAAATGGAAATTTCAGAGTAAGATCTACTTCATCCAGCCTGGGCGTTACTGATCTTTAACATCAATATGAGATTCTGACCATTTTCTCACACTTCTTAAATTCAGTTCCTGAGAAAGATCCTTACTCCAATCTCAGCCCGATCGCAATTTAAGATCTTAAATGTTGAGTAAATGTTAAGATCTTTATGTTATCAGTTACTATAATTGGAGTCAGTCATCAAAACAGACAAATTCAGTGAAATAATAGAAAGAAACTGCAAAAAAAGGAAAAAAGGAGCTATGCAAACATTAAAAAGATTAAGTTTTTAAAAAATCAAAGAAAAGAGTAAATGAAAGACAAAAAAAGAGGAAAATAATGAAGAAAAAGGGAAAAAATGGTTAAAAATTGGTATCCAGAGGTTTTGCTGCTCTTTTCTTTGTTTCATCAGAAATAAATCATCTTCTTATTTGGAGATTATTGAAGTCTGACTTGTTTCTCCTAAACCCCCCTTTAGGAGAAATAAGGAGCAAAAGAAAAAATCAACTGAAGACAGAAGTTCTTTTGCTGCTCTCATTCTCTTTAACAACCTTATGGATCTCAAAACTGTCTGACTTTGGTAGTCGAGACTTGAATTTGAGCACTAAGATAAATTTCAGATGTAGTTCAGGCTCATTTATAAGACAACTAAGTGTTTTTTGAATCTTATGGTTTATCTGAAGATCTGGTGATCTGAGACAAATAAAGATCAGAGCAGTGAGAGAAGAGAAAGAGCATTTTAAGATCTTAAACTGGGATCAGGCTGAGATTAGAGGAAGACTCTTTCTTAGGAGCTGAATTTAAGAAGTTTGAGAAAGTGGTCAGTATCTCATATTGATGTTAAACTGAGCTCAGTTATGTCTGGGAGAAACAGGCAGTACAAAGAAGCTCTTATTCTGAATTTTCCTTTCCTCTGGGCTGGATAGGCTAAAGACCCACTATCTGTTTAGGTACCTCACTGAGCTCCAGGTCCACCGCGACAGGTTCCTCATGCCCAATCATTCTGATTGGTTTCCAGAGAGTTCCTCTGTGTTTGATGAACAGGCAGCAGGATTACAGTGGACGTGAACATCACATGCTGACTCAAACACCGTATCGTCTATGAAGGTCCGAGGTCTTTCTCCATACAGGAGATGTCAGATTAATGAGCGATTGGTCTTCAGCCTGATGTTCATGAGTGGTCCTGGACAGGCTGATGCTGACCGTCCTGCTGGGCGAGGCTGGCTGGTGCAGAGTGTGTGTGGAATGTGTGTGATGAGCCGTGAGGACCTGCCGCTGAGCGCCTTCGTCCGCAGTGAAGAAGAACGTGGAGACCATGGAGATTGTGGTGTCTAGCTGTGGGAATCTTTGTACACCAGTTCAGACTCAGGATTTTCAGTAAAGTGAAGTTTTGCTGCAGGCACTCATCACTTTTTCTTGTTTTGTGGACGTTCTGTAATGTTTTATGGTAGGACAGTATTCATAAAGCTGCTAGAATGACGTCTAAGGAACCTCCTCTGATATTCATTACGGATTTTGTATTGGTGGTTGGGCTTGTCAGAACAGTAAAAAATGGACAGTTTTTCGTTTTTAAAAGCCACTAAATTAAGCACGAAATACGTGAAATCGTAATAAGTGCTTTAAACAGCATTTTGGGAAAAATGCTCCCAGACTTTACTTCTTTTTGAGCTTTCAGCCGTGTGTTCTTCTCCTGTCGCTGCCTGCTCTCATAGACATCACTTTATAGGAGAACGTAGCTTCAAGTTTAGTTGGTAACTCACCGTAATCGGAAAACATTTTTTGGGGATGCACTGATACCACTTTTTCTCTTCCCTTACCGAAACCGGATTCAAGTATCGGTTGATACTGAGTACTGATACCAAAGGTAAATCTATTCCAACTATTCAATAGATGCCAGTTCATCCTGATGTTTATACCATTTAAATAGTTTATTTTGATAAAAAGCAGTGTTCAAAAGAAGTAAGTAGCTTATGTTAACAGTTCTTACTATATTTGGCTTTGGATCACCTTGCTGGTGCAAAAATATTATTCAGTGCCTGTCAAACTGTCTTATCTTTGACATGTTGAGTAGATTAAATGAAAGAAATGGGAACAAATGTTTTACTGTAACAGGCTGCCAAGTGCCTAAAGATACAAGGAGCCTAGACAAAGGAGTTCCAACCTCTCAGCATTCAGCACCACCAGTATACTGATCACCGCCTGATCATCTGGAATCATCTGCACCCGTTTCTTCAATGATAAAGACCCTTCTCCACACACTTGTGCTCACTTGTCTCTGGACATAAGAAACTGCAGGAATTTGGTAAACATTAAGGTGGTTCTTGCCGGTTCGAGCAGCTGTTGATCCATGGGTTCCCGATGTGAGGACCGGACCCCGATGTTGACCTTCATACATCTCTGGAATACTCCCTCAGTAACAGCTTACATCACCTGGTGAGAGGACCGCCTTCGGCTCAGAGGTGTATGTCGTATGTACTGTTTGTATGTTGCGCATCTACTCTTTTTTGTGACGTTTGAGTTTAAGAGTTATTTTAGGACGGATTTCAGCTGGAATATCTCGCACTGTCCTGCTGTTACAGATTCTGGAGTGAAAGTCTTTACTGCTGCTGCTCTCAAACTGGGGAATAATCCACACTGCTGCCTCAGTTACGCTCCGTCTACTGAAGCACATCTGGTTTAGACTGGGGTGGTTTCAATATTTTTATACTTTCATTCTATCCTGACGTTACACAGAGGTAGACGGTATTTGACAGTATTTGATGGTATTTGATGGTTTTGTGTCCTGTTGGCAGTGGAGGGGGTGTACCAGTGTATTGATTTGTTGTAGAGGAGGGGTTGGTAGTGGCACTGGTGGTGGCGGCGTTCTGGTGTAGTATTGTTTAATTTTGTCAAATAAGCTGATGTTTCTTCAAAGTTACGTCGCTTTTGTTTTGTCAACAGGGGAGGAGGAGTTATATTGTTGGTATTTCTACATACCACGGTATACTGTTATACCATGAAGCCACCTAAGCCTCATGTGGTGGCTTAGGATGTCAGAAATTGTACTGGTACTTTCTATCCCCGATACCATACTGTATTTAACCCTTCAGAATGTAGTGATACACAGTTACGCCATCTGACTACTTTCCATTAAAGCATAGCGTCGCACCTGTGTGATCTGGAGCATTCAGCAATGAACATTCTAACGTAATGGAGATTTAGGATTACAGTGGATACGGCGTCAGCTTTACACTCAAGAGTTTTGCATTTATACTTTTATACATCTGTATAGACGATACTGAATGATTGTGCTATAAATACTACAGTAATGTATAGATAATACTGAATGATTGTACCATAAATACTACAGTGATGTATAGATGATACTGAATTACTGTACTAGAAATACTACAGTAATATATAGGTAATACTGAATATTTGTATTATTAATACTACAGTAATGTATAGACGATACCGAATAATTGTACTACAAATACTGCAGTAATGTATTGGCGATACTGAAAAATTGTACTAAAATACTACAGTATACTGAATAATTGTACTATGAATACTACAGTAATGTATAGATGATACTGAATAATTGTACTATAAATACTACAGTAATGTATAGATGATACTGAATTATTGTACTATAAATACTATAGCAATGTGTAGATGACACTGAATAATTATTTCAGTCTCTTTGTAAATACTGTTCCTGAATATTAAGGTCAGATTTAAGGCTCAGAAGTTATTCTGAAGTGACTTTATTGAAGAAACACCTCATCAGGTTGAATTAGAGGTAATTTGTTTTGTGCTGAGTCGCTCTGACTCGAGGAGGATGTGATGAGGCTCGAGGAATCTGATGAGTCGCCCGTCTGCCACTTTCACTAAACCTCCATGTGGTCGGGCTTGGAGTGTGAGTGTGTGTGTGAGTGTGTGTGTGTGTGTGTGTGTGTGTGTGTGTGTGTGTGTGTGTGTGTGTGTGAGGACAGGCGAAAGGCGTTTTGATTGGATTTGCAGGCGAGTGATGGCAGTGCGCCGTGAGCCGCAGGCGCTAATGCATGCAGTGCGGTCGGCGGAAGACTCGGGAAAAATCCGGGCGGTCTGTCCACGGGCCGAGAGAGAGAGAGAGAGAGAGAAATGCCATGTATTTAACTGAATTTAACAGCAGAGAGACTCTCAGACTTTACTTCTTTTAGAGCTTTCAGTCAGTTGTTTCTCTCCTGTTGCTGAGAGAAATGGAGTGAAGGGAGAAAGAGAAAGGCGAGAAAGGACACAGAGAGAAAGGAGAGTGTGTGTGTGTGTGAGAGAGAGAGAGAGACACAGAGAGAGAGAAGATTGTGAGAGAGAGAGAGAGAAAAGTCTGTTCAGCCACTTCGGTGGCTCCGGCTTCATTAAAAATTCCATTTAATTTTCATTTTAATAAGCGTCCGGAGAAGGAACACAGCAATATTAACAGAGACGTCTATTGTCCGTCCAGAGAGAGTGGGACGGGTGGAAGAGGAAGAAGAAGAAGAAAGGAGGAGGAGGAAGGGAAAAGAGAGAAAGTAGAAGAAGAAGAAAGGAGAAAGAAGAGAAGAGAAGAGAGAGAGAGAAGAGAAAGTGAGAGAGGAAGAAATAAGAGAGGGATAGAGAAAGAATAAAGGGATAAAAGGGGGAGGAAAGAGTGACAAAGGGAGAAATAAGAAAGGGATGGAGAGAGGAAAAGAGAAGAAGGAGGAAGGGAAGCAGAATGAGAGAGCGAGAGAGAGAGAAAGAAGAGAGAAAAGAGAAAGTGACAGAGAGAAAATGAGGTGTTGGTATGCTGAAGGGTCGAGGAGTGGAAAATCGAGAAACTTTGGAAGAAATGAAGCAGAGAAAGCAGAGAGAGAGAGAGAGAGAGAGAGAGAGAGAGAGTGGAGATGGAAAGATTTAGACCTATTTAGATCAAAAGTGATTTGGACTGGCTTTCAGTCGCCCTCTCTCTCTCTCTCTCTCTCTGATTCAGGCCCTCTATCCCCCACTGTCACTTTCTGTATGTCTTGGTAGTGGGTGTGTGTGTGTGTGTATGTGCGTGTGTGTGTGTGTGAGTGTGTGTGTTTTAAATGTACCCTTCCTGGCCGCTTTATTGGATCAAGATGTTTCCAACAAGCTGGCCAGTGAGTGGATGTATAAGGGGGTGTTTCTAATAAAGTGGCCAGTGAGTGGATGTATAAGTTGATATTTGTGATAAACTGGCCAGTGAGTGGATGTATAAGGTGGTGTTTGTAATAAAGTGGCCAGTCAGCGGATGTGTAAGGTGGTGTTTCTAATAATGTGACCAGTGAGTGGAAGTATTAGTGAGTGTGTGTTTTTTCTGATTGTAGCTCTTCCAGCACTCTGTGATTTGCTTTCACCTCTCGCTCCTCCCGTCTGGCTCTGATTCCGACATTAGAAAGTGTGTGAGTTTCAGCTGAAACATTCTTAAACACACACTCCAGGCTGGCTACAGCCTGCAGGCTGTCATTAACGCTTACTGACAGCGTCACTGAGTGATACACACACAGACACACACGCACACACACACACACACACACACACACACACACACACAAACACACACAGTTTTGTTTACTGCGATGCCCAAACACCCTTCAGCCCTTCAGGAGAGCAGACTGAGTCATTACTGAGATCAAAGACTCTCACTGGGGAAGTGAACTTTAACCAGAGAGAGAGAGAGAGAGAGAGAGAGAAGGGAAAGAGAGAGAGAAGGCAGAGAAAGGGAAGGGAGCCTGAAAGGAGGAGGAGAGAAAGAGAAAGTGTGTGTGTGTGTGTGTGTGTGAGAGAGAGAGAGTGGGAGAGGGAGAGAGATGCCATGTCTTCAACTGAATTTAACAGAATTGTGTTTAATTATACTGAAATTAATTGCTTTGAACTGAACTGAGCTGATTTGAATTGAGTTGAGTTGAACTGAGTTGAGTTCAACTGAATTGAATCGATTTGAACTGACATGAATTAAGCTGAACTGAACTGTGCTGATATGAACTGAATTGAATTCCCCGTACGTTTCCTTTATTTTGTCCCAAATTGGAGGCGTTGAGGCAGGATGTTAAAAACAACTCTATTCAAGAAGCCAAAACAAGCACATGGACACAGTGGAGGAAGAACCGGAACACGACGAGGCGGAACGCTGCATATTTATTTTCTCCCATAATTTCCTGCAACGACTGACGGTTTGAGAAATGTTGAACCCTAAAGACGGATCAGAGAATTCCAGGAATTCCTTCCTTCGGTGATTTTCCACAGTCGGACCTTCAGAACGTGGCTCGGACTGAAGTGTGAACAGAATGAGACGCAGTGCTGCTCACTGACCTGGGAACACACACAGACACACACACACACACAGACACACACACACACACACATACACACACACACACACACACACACATACTCACAAACACGCAACCTGCTGGAGCTGCACTGTTTCTGTAGGAATCACACTGTGTGGACAGCTGGAATCAGAGTGTGTGTGTGTGTGTGTGTGTGTGTGTGTGTGTTTGTGTGTGTGTTTGTGTGTGTATGTGTGACGTTGGCCTTTTGCTTATTCATCAAGGTGTAACAGAAAGAATGATAAACAGCAGAAAAAACAGAAAATCGCACAACGTGAAATCCCCATCTGCTCACACACACACACACACACACACACACACACACAACACAAACACACACACACACACACACACACACACA
>JBBPCZ010113664.1:0-10596 GCA_037974445.1 Brycinus macrolepidotus
GCTGAATCCGGCCAGATGTGTCTCAGATGAAGACAAAGCATCATGTTGTGTTGTTTCTCCCCACTAGTGTCATTTTTGTCCTGTTTTGATGTGTTTTTGGTGTCTGTGTGTTTACTTTTTTCCAGCTCTCAAACATTTTGCTCCGTAGCTAGGCGAGGGGGAAAAACCGATCGCGCTCAAACTTTACATGCCCATAGATCTCCCTGAGACCTTTGCCTGCTTGCCCCCGGGGAACCGGACTTTTTAAGCCCCAAAGCTCCCTATGGCTTTTTAATGGAGGCGGGAAAAAGGGGACCTGCCCCTTAAATGCGCTCCATGCACAGAGCCGGTTAACACGGAGAATTTTGCCTTGTAGCTCGACCTGGGAAAAACCGATCGCGGTCAAACTTTACAGGGACCTACAGCTCCCCGAGACCGATCGAACGAGGCCAGTTGCGAAGCTCTCCTAACCGGGGACCCGGAGCGACGGTCTCGTGAACACGAAACTTCTGAGACGCGTCGCTCGGCCGGGCAAGCACACAGCCTCTTCAAAATTTACAGGCCGATAGGTCTCCGGGAGACCTTTCGAACGTCACCAAGCACAAAGCTGTCCTCCCTGGGGAACCGGAGTAACGGCCCGCGAACCTCCGCACTCCGAGCCGCGCTGCTCCGCGGAGCATCCACCCAGCCGCTTCCTCTGCGCCCACTGGAAATGGAAAATTCCAGCTCTAACAACTAAAACTGGACTGAAAATGAGACTTGTTCATAGTGTGTGTGTACAGACTGGTTAATAGTGTGTGTTTTCCCCTCATTAAAAGTGCTGTCTCTATTTTTTAGTAATTTTCTCAATTTTTCGCGGCGACCTGGAACGGATTACACGATTTCCCATAGAAGACTATGGAAAATTGTGTTTCTTATAACAAGCTCCCTGCATAACGAACGTGCTGCTGGAACGGATTGCGTTCGTTATGTGGGGTACCACTGTATACTAAAATATTACCAAGAGAGTAACTGGAATAAAATGCAAAATTTGTGTTGGTGTAATATATTTAATTTGTGTGTTACTGTTGTACACATTTGAATCAACAAAGTCAAAAATGATTCAGTGGCTCATTATTACATTGTCTCTCAATCTTTTCTTAAAATAATTTATTGTTTAGATTATATTATGCCTCTAAAAAAAAACTATTTGCCGGTGCTACGATTTCTATTTATTTACTTATAGTAGTAGTAGAAAATCTTATGACTGTAGATTTTCCTGAACATAAATCTTGGAAGGCTGCAGTTTCTGAAATGTAACTCGCTCCCAGTGCTGACTTAGGTAAGGCTATTATGGTGACCCCATGATAAGGACTGGATTATAGGATTTTTGTACAGAATGGTATTAGGGCAGTGATCTAGCCAAAAATCCAACTTGGACAACGATTGGACTGGTCTATAACCAGTCAATAATCATATCTGTATCCATAAACGTAATCTGTGAATATTAGTTAATTTTCTTAACTATTTAGAATTTTTTTACCTCAGACATTGATATTTTCAATGATATTTGTCTTCTTAATGAAATCATTATTTCCTTTCTCCATGTTATAGAACACTTCTGGGTTGGAGACCGGGTCAGGGTGAAAGCTTCTGTTAGTACTCCAAAATATAACTGGGGAAGAGCCTCTCATCAGAGTGTTGGTATAGTTACAGGTAAGAACCTTTACAGTTACTCATACAATTGCAAAAACGTTTTGGCAACTCACAGTCCTTCATTAAGTAAATATATCATTTACAGTTAATCTGTTTCAATTCTAAATAGTAAATACGCCTTTTCCCCTTATGAAGCTCTTGATGGTGAAAGTATGACTGTAGATTTTCCTGAACATAAGTCCTGGAAGGCTACAGTTTCTGAAATGGAACTGGCTCCGAGTGCTGATTCAGGTAAGACTGATGATTTTGGGAACATTATGATAATGACTGGCCTCCTTATAGAAATGTTATTTTTCAGACAGATATTAATGCAATGATCCGGTCAGAATACATCATGTTGATAAGAAATTTAGAAACAGATATGCAGATCTGATTTTTGATACTGTATGAAGATCTATGATTTGTATCTACAAAAATGGACAGAATTTAGCATAAACACTACAAGCAGCTTTTCTGAAACCTCAGTTTTGCTAGTTTTTGTATCAGTATGTAAACCATACAAGAAAGTCTGTAAAATAATTTATCTGTTTTCTTGCACTTTTCCTGATTTAACCCCACCCTTTTAAAAGGGAACTTCACTTCATTTCCAAATCGCTCCATTATGAAGTATTTAAGGTGTAAACAGAGAGGTATGGACTGGGTTTGATGTGAGATACTCCGTTCTGGAGACAGTGAGTCAGAATTTTTCACAACGGTGGTCAATGGAACCTGATGTCTGCTTCTAAAAGTTCCTTCACAGAAAGTTAAATAGTTAAAGTTGGAGGCATAAGAGTGTAACTGCTGCACCTCAGCAGCCATTAGTAACCACATAGCAACAACCACAGTTACCACAGCAACCACGCAATCACACTTTGCATTTTCTTGCAGAAATGCAATCTAGTTATTATTATCCTTTTTAAAGCTGAATTTGGAGCCGCTTCTCATCACAGGTCATGAGGAATTTTGGAATCGTTCCAACTTCAAAACGTCTGTTAATATCCATAGCAGTGCGCTTGTAATGACGATTTAAAAACTGGTCAAGTCACCTATGATTCTAAATTGGAGAGAGAGAGGGTGGGCATTGTGACGTTACCTCACTTGATGAACTGCCTGGAAAGGCTTGGCAGAATGCCCAGAAATTCTTGGCAAACAGGAAGTAAGCGGCTGTGGTTGCATGCACCGCAAAGAGAGGGAGAGTGTGTGTGTGTGTGTGTGTGTGTGTGTGTGTGTGAGAGACATTTATTGGGTCAGGCCTACTTGTGATTTTGAATATTTGCACATCATTTGATTTTCACATTTTTTTGGCAAATGTTATTGTAATACTAATGTGTGTGTAAGCTGAAGTTTTCCAAAAGTTTTTTTTATGTATGTTTGGGGATTTTTACAGTGAAAGAGAGATTTTCTGAACAATTGGGTCTGCACTTCAGCAACCATTAGTAACCACCTAGCAACACCATAGCAACCACCTAGCAACAACGGCAGATACCACTGCAACTGCACAGGCACACAATGGAAATGCATCTGCTTAGTGTGATTGTGGTAACTTTGTGATAGGTAGTTCAGGGCCAAGTATTGATCATTTAAAAAATGTTCGAGAGACATCTGAAACTTATTGGGTGAGGGAGAGAGAATGGTCAAACCCCATTTGGGATATAGTGGAGAGAGACCCGTTTGCATGACACGTATGGATGCCGAGGAGGGAGAAAAAGGTGAAAAAACAAAGAAACAAGCACAGAGCAAAACACACAGCATGCTCATAAAATTGATTTCCAGACACTAAAACACAAGTCAGTTATGTAAAAAAAAAAAAAAGCAATAGCATAGCAGGTACAGCGCCCATTTCTGAACCAAAACATTGCGAGTTCGAGATTGCATTGGGAGCAATTTTTATTTTTTTAACACAAACTTTTTGTCCATAAAACCAATGTTTGTGTGTCTCCAAACACTGGTTTTATAGCAACCATGCAACCACACTTTGCATTTTCTCGAACAAAAGGCGAGATGTGACTGTTTGTTGTGGTTTAATCAAAAATAATCAGCCCGTGAATGCTACTATGTGTTCAGCCGTTCCCATAAATGGCTTGGTTAGAGCCAGCACCACTCCCACCCCCCAGTGGCTCAAAAATGCATTTTCTAGTTATTATTCTTATACCACATGTTTTTTGGAGCTGCCTCTCCTCTCAGATGGTGTGAGTAATTGAAAATATTTCAACTCTGACACGTGCCTTAGACCCCGCCCTGTTGTGTTTGTACAGGGGCTGAGTTAGCAATTGGGTGAGTCACCTTGTGTCTATATGGTAGAGAGCGTCATAAGCATTGTGACATCAAGCCTATAGTGCCTGCAAAGGGACAAAATATTTTTTATTTTTTTAACGCATACTTTCCTTTGTCCATGAAATCAATGTTTGGGTGTGACTGTTTGTTGTGGTTTAATCAAAAATAATCAGCCCGTGAATGCTCCTATGCATTCAGCCATTCCCATAAATGGCTTGGTTAGAGCCACCACCAGTGCCAGTTTCTGAACCAAAACATTGCACGTTTGAGACTGCATGGGGAGCAATTTTTTTAACACAAACTTTTTTTTTCCCCTGTAAAATTAATGTTTGTGTGTCTCCAAACACTGGTTTTAAAGCAACCATGCAATCACACTTCCCATTTTCTTGCAGAAATGCAGGTTCTAGTTATTATTATCTTTTTTTATTATTATTATTCCACCCATTTTTCCGGAGCCGCTTCTCCTCTTAGAGATTTTGAAATATAAGCATGGTTCCAACATCAAAACGTCTATTAATATCCAGTGTGTTGCGCTTGTACAGCGTTTATCGATCAAATGGTCAGGGGCCGAGCATTGATCGGTTTAAAAAAACAATTTTTTTGTGTTTGCGTCTCGTCCGTAGTGAATGAGAGAGAAAGACAACAATCGAGCCTTGTTTTAATGAGTGTGATGAGCGAGCTGGTGGCATGATGCGTACAGGAGCAGAGGACGGAACAAAAGGCGAAAAAACAAAATGCGAAGAAACAAACACGGAGCAAAACACACAGCGCGCTCATAAAGCGGACTTCCAGACGCTAAAGCTCAGGTCAGTTATATAAAAAAAAATTGTGTGACTGTTTGTAGTGGTTTAATCAAAAATAATCAGCCCATGAATGCTGCTATGCGTTCAGCCATTCCCATGAATGGCTTGGTTAGAGCCACCACTGCCCCCACACCCAGTGGCGGCAGGTAGAGTGCCGGTTTCTGAACACTAGTTTTATGGACCAAAAAAATCTTATGTTTGTATGTCTCCAAACACTGGTTTTATAGCAACCATGCAATCACACTTCGCATTTTCTTGCAGAAATGCATGTTCTAGTTATTATTATTGTAACCTGTAGGGTAGTTTTATTTATACTGATGGAAGACTTTTATTTTGACAACTTACGCTGTAGGTCGCCGTGACAAATGTTGGTAGTGTCTCGTGAGAGCATTAGGAAGTATTGTTTGGTCTCATTTGCTATTCGCCGGTACCATTTAAATAGCTCTTATTTGTGTTGTGCTGAGAGCTTCTTTGTCGGAAAAAAACGGTTTATCATTAAAGGATTTTAGACATTGCTGGGGGAAGCCACACATTATTCTCCGACCTGTTGGAAGGATCGTGCTGATGGTGGAATGGAAAGGGGAAAGCCATTGGAGTAGTATGAGTCTGGGTCCCCTAAGGTATTGAA
This sequence comes from Brycinus macrolepidotus, assembly GCA_037974445.1. Lineage (NCBI taxonomy): Eukaryota > Metazoa > Chordata > Actinopteri > Characiformes > Alestidae > Brycinus > Brycinus macrolepidotus. The sequence goes on from JBBPCZ010113664.1 coordinate 5,359, forward strand.
GAGACTGCTGCTGTTATCAGAACTGTTTATGAGCAAGTGGTGGTAACAGTCACTGTTTTCTCCACATTTCTTTTGTATGTTTTCTCTATTTACTTTTTGCATGGGTCTGAGGTTGAAATCAACAACTGGGTTGCCTGAAAGTTAGTAAGCTTGCGTGCAAATGTTAAATATATCATACCTCTAGTATTCAGCACCTTCTTTAAATGGTCAACAGGCTAATTATTGTGTATCTACTGGCTCTCCTATTAACCCTTGATTGTGGTGAACACTATTGTTTGTGCTGTGTGGGTTTGTGTTAGTTTGGTTTTCTTTAGTTTGTGAGGGGTTTATTTTATTTATTGCCATGTATGGTGTTTTGATTTATTGCAACACAACCTGGATTAAAGGAGAATGCCAAGTGGTAGTTATTTTATGGACCAACAAAACTATGATAGAAGTTTGCTGAGTGCCCTGTTAATATCATACAAGCTGAAGAACGAGAGTAATAGAAATCTATTTGACAAATAAGTATTACCTGTTCCATACTGCTACTGGTGACCTGGTGTTAAATAAACAGCTGTGTTTTCCTTTTTTCAGTCCCAAATCATTTCTGTGTGCCTTCTTGAATACATTTCCATCAGTGGTGTATAGGAGGGCCACATTATTTTCATTCCACCCGTTTCTTTGGAGCTGCTTCTGCTCTTAGAGATTTCAAAATATGAGCACGGTTCCAACGTCAAAACGTCCGTCAGTATCCGGTGTGTTGTGCTTGTGCAGCAAAAAAAGTGACATGAAGAAACACGGCGCAAAACACACAGCGCACTCATAAACGGACTTCAAGATGCTAAAGCTCAGGTCAGTTATAAAAAAAAAAAGAGACGTGTCACTGTTGTGGTTTAATTAAAAATAATCAGCCTTTGAATCCTACTACATGTTCAGCTGTATACGCCCATAAATGGCTTGGTCAAAGCCATAAGTAAATATATCAATGGACACACAAGTGTCATATTAGCATATTCATGCTTTACCCGATCTGAGTCACCAGCTTTTACCAAGCCATTTATATGTACAGGACTTCTATATATCACAGAAGCTGCATTCTTAAATAAAACCACACTTGTGTCATAACACCTTCTGTGAAATTGTTTATTTTATATTGCACTCATCTTCCACAACACATTTCTAATACTTTACACAATGTTTAGGAATAATATAAGATTGGGAGTCACATTTAGCAGTTTCCACACATCCAAGGACCCTCCTTTCTGCATTTGTGACCAGTGTATCTCTTGCACTGTGCACACCACTCAGTACTATGATATTTGTTGCAACTTCCAGGGGAAGGTCTTGGAGCTTGCTGTGGAAGCTGCATCTTCTTTTCTTTTTCCATCGCCTTCTCCTGCAAAAACCTATTACAAAGTTCCTGTGCAAGGAGAGCCAAGAACAGTTGTCTTTTCTCAGTGTACCCCATGCATGCCTTGCACAATATGTGTGCGTTCATTGCTGCTAGGTCAAGCATGTTGTAGAACACAACAACTGGCCACATGCATGTTTCTGCTCATAAGCATGCAACTTCTGGTCCATGATGTCAATGCTGCGCTGTAAAAAGAGAGAGAAAGATAAAAATATATAAATATTTTGAATAAATTGTTTTATGAAAGTACACGATACACATTGTGACACTAAACCAACGCAATAAATGTTCACATACCTTCATGTAGTTGTACTCTGTGACCATATTTGGCGTCTTTTTTTGACCATCCCCAATCTCTACAATTTGGTGCATGGTACCAAGAATACAATTTCGGGCACATACATCTTCAGCAAGGCACTGCCAATTCTCAATGCTAGTGTGGAGAATTCCTCATATCCTGAAGTGTTTTGGGCTGCAGGTGAACCTTGTTTATGGTGCCAAGTAGAGCTGTGTTACGTTGCAGTAATGTATTAGCCAGTGACAGTGATGTGAAGAAGTTATCCGTGGTTACTGTTCTGCCCTTGTCCAGAAACAGTTCCATCAACTTTTTGAAAATGTTCTCACAGTCTTTCTCTGGTGGGACGACTGTGGTCCTTTCCTAAGTATGGAATGGCATTGGACATATATTCTGTCTCCAAATTTGCCGCAATCCAGAACTTTATTCCAAATTCGTCCAGCTTTGTTGCCATGTACTGCAAGAAAGGACAATGGACCTTAGTTGGAAACAGCTGCTTGTCGACAGTAATACGTTGTCCTGGGTTGTAAGATGAAATACACTTCTGGACAAAATGTTGCCAAATGTCCGAGACAACAGCAAATTTGTCCTTTTTTACAAAAAGAAAGCAATCACACTATTGTCCCTCTTAAGCTTTATTACTGTAAATCAGCAATCATACTATTGTTCTTAAGTTTGATTTTTTTTTATTCCACCTGTTTTTTGGAGCTGCTTTTTGAAATGCATAGTTCCAACATCAAAATGTCTGGTAATATTCCCTGCAGTGCACTTGTACACCGCGGAGTAAAAAAATGCATAGCAAAATACACAGCAGGCTCACAAAACAGACTTCAAGACACTAAAGCTCAGGTCATTTACATAAGATTGGTGTGATTATGGTTTAATTAAAAATAATCAGCCTGTGAATGCTGCTACGCGGTAATGCATCCTTACCCCTAAATGGCTTGGTGAGAGCCAGCAAATGTAGATGGCTCTTACCAGAAGTAATGTAGAAGTAATGCAGTAATGGTAAAAAATGCCCTCAAGGATCTTAGGGCTTGCTTTGGTTTGAGAGTGAGAGCCGGTTTTACTGGATAGCGACTTTTACTCTGCGCTATTTTGATCATTGGTCATTTGAAAAATCATCATGGTTCTAAGTCTGAAACATGCCTTAGAGTGCCCTCTAGTGTGCTTGTATATAGCTTATCGATCAGCTTATCGGCCAGAGTACTAATCATTTAAAAATTCAATTTTTGTGGTCTAGTCACCTCGTGCTCGTGTGGAATTTTGGAACGGTTCCAATGTCAAAACGACCATCAATATCCAGTGCAGGGCGCTTATATAAAACTTTTTGATCGGCTGATCAGGGGCTGCGTATTGATGATTTAAAAAATGCTCAAGAGACCTCTGTACCATACGGGGAGAGAGACAAAATGGTTAAGTGACCTTTAAAATATGTGAAATTTGTGTCGGAGTGGCGACACAATGAGTAGGGCATTGTGACCTCACCTCACTCTGCCAGCGAAGTGCTAGAGCTGCGCCCCGGAGAAACACACGCCATTAGTACAGTAGAACGAGTGTTAGTAAGCCCTCTTTTGCTCAGGCGGACTTCTCTGCTGTTATTAATGCAGTTTGAAATTAGTTGGTTCTATTTGTTGTGATTTTTTAAAAGTAAATGCTTGTTTTGCCATTATTTAGCCAAACTGCTGGCCAGCTTCGTTATCTGATTTGAGGCTGTATCTCTTCCGGGTGACTGTGTCTGTAGTACAATAATATGTGGCAAGGTGAAAGGTTAACTTAACCAGCAAGTTTTGTGCTGAACAGAGATTTTTCTGTGCCTTTCTGAGATGGTTTCTGTCCACGCACATGCCCTCCGTGCCCCCCGTTTTCATCAGTGCCCTGTGTATTGAAAAATGTGTTTAATTTTTGAGCCTTTATTCGACTAACCTTCAGAAAATAAGCACACCGTTGCTAATACACCATCGTGTACAAAAGGATGCCCTTATTTGGAGCTTGTGTGTGTTTGGATCGACAGTGGAGGCTCCAAACTTCACAAGGAGCTTTGTGATTGTCTGTCGTGTAGAACCAGAGACCTCAAACTTTTAAAAATCCTGAAATTTATGGCTTTTGGAGCTTTAAAATGTCATTTTTTAAAATGAAATTGTTTAAAATAGCTAAACATTTATTTCTGATCGTAAAAAAGCTGAAAATACATGGTGTGTGTGTAAGCATTATTATGTATGTTTGGGGAATTTTACATAAAAAAATAAAATAAAGTAAAACAGATTTTCTGATTTTTGTCTAAATAGTTAAATTATTAAAATAATTTTCCTATTTTGGCTAGGTTATGCTTGTTACATCTGTACGTAGTATGGGAAACGCTGAGATGCAGAAATCCAGTGCACAGATAGATAAGGTTTTAATTCACAAACTAATCCAAAAACAGAACTGGAAAGACACAGAGCATACATGCAGAGACCTAAGCACAGGCTCGCTACGAGAAACAACTAGGGAACTACGATAATACAGTTGCTGGGAGAAATGGTAAAAGCACTCACGCCACAACAGAGTAAAAACAAGATCGGTCCTTCACGAGGGAGATCACCAAACCAGAGCAGGAGAGAGACTATCGTCAAGAGCTGAAACAGTGTCCTCAGGGGCAGATGTGGATGCTTTTTGTAAAAGAAACAGAACGCAAGCCTGGTTTGATTGAGGAGTTGAGTCAGCGTGAGCTCTGTGAAAACATCCGGGCAGGCTGGCTATAAATAGGAAAGATAGAGATAAAAACCACATGAAGTGTGTTTATCTCTAATTACATCAAGGAAACAAGAAACATAAACAAACCAACCAATGAAAAGACAGATTAACAACACACAGGTGAAGATGATAATGAGTGTTAAACCAAGACTAATGACAGTGAAAGGGTAAAAACAAACACAGGTTCAGTAATCCAGTGACTGCGACCGCGGAAGTCAGGGCAGTAGTGGCAAGGCTATGACTACGGTGGCCCTGAAGAGCAAACCACACCAACAAATTACTAAACACAACAACACATTGAGAAACACAAACTAATTCAGAAACCACAAGAAAATTGAGAAACACAACAACAAAATTGAGAAGCACAAAAACAAATTAAGAATCACAAAAACAAAAGAAGAATCACAAAAACAAATTGAGCAGCACGATTACATTAAGAAACCGGAAAGGGTAGGTACCAGTCGGCAACAGGAGACATCGCTGATTGGACGACCGCGTTGTTCGTCTTTGGAACCGAAAGTTAATGGAAGTCCCATATTGTTTTTCACCCCATTGAAATGAATGAACAAACCATATGAAACTTCATATGATACCTCAGGCTACGTCCCCACAGACACACCTGTTTGAACTGAACTATATGGCCAAAAGGATAGGGACACACCCAAACAATATGGCCAAAAGTATAGGGACACACCTGAACAATATGGACAAAAGTATTGGGACACAACTGTTTAATAAAAACTATATGGCTAATCATGACTAATTGAAATGTCATGATTACACTTGAGCATATCCAGTATCATCTCGTATGTAT
>JBBPCZ010113685.1:0-10596 GCA_037974445.1 Brycinus macrolepidotus
AGTGTGTTTGTTTTGGGCCCTCGTGCCTTGTTTTGTTGTATTTACAATAAAATATTTATACTTACATGGAGTCTCGCGCTTGTGCCTCGCTCCCTCTACGCTATGTGTACGACCCAACCGTGACAGTTAGGTTGTCATCTCAATACTCAATACTCAAACAACACTACGAATAAAGTAAAAGTCCACAATAACAAAAGCGTCTCTGACTGAAAAGTTTTGAATAAAGCCTCAGTGTTGCACAATTCTTAGGAATAAAAATTTGTCTCTATGGTTTTACGTCACCGTTGCGCTGCCAGTGGATCAGCAACCCGGTTCAGATACAGTGGGAAATCAAAGTGTGCTACAACTTCTGTACCATCGCTGCATGGTTTAGGTGCAGTACAGTTCCTGTATACTTATGGAAAAGTGCCTTTAGCTTTTCCAATTCATCTGATGTACATATCTTCGGACTGTGGGAGGAAACCGGAACTTCCTGCAGAAACCTTCACAGATAGGAGGAGAACATGCATGCTCCACACAGAAAAGACCCTGGCTGCCTCAATGAGAAATCAAACCCAGGACTTCCTAATCAAGACGTTAAAAATATAGAGTACAATATGAACATTAAATAAATATCCTTGTATGTTGATGACATTCTTTTATATTTCTAATCTCCTTAATCCCATACCCTACATCCTAAACACACTAAATGAGTTTGACCAGATCTCTGGATATAAATTAAATCTTGATAACTTGAGAACTTTTCTCACCTCATAATATGCCTCATCAGCTTCTTTACATACACTGGCATTTAAAATTAGACATGACAATGTACCTCAAATATACCTAAGTTACAGTTACTCTGTGGTACTCTTTTCCATGCTAGTTTTACACCAAAATTTGGGTGTATTCCCCAAGATCTTTTAGGTGTTCTTCCTTGCCACTGTCATTGTCTGGCAGAATCAGTGCTGTAAAAATGAACGTCATCCCCAAATGTTTATCTTTTCCTACTTTATTCCCAAGGCGTTTTTAATCAGATAGATACAATTTTGACATCTTTCATTTGGAACACAAAGCCCCCCGGAATCCGTAGACCAGAACTCAGTTGTCAAAGACAGCTTGATTTTTTTTTCGCATTTCAAACCATCTTTTCATAACTGTGGGGAAAATCTGAACATTACAAACACTAATGTCTTCTTTTTTTTTTTTGGAGCAAGTTCATTTAAAAGGATCTCATTTTTTTTAGGTATCTTCAATTAAGCTGCTTTGTATGCAGTCACTTTAGTTAATTTCCAGCCCCCCACTACACACTGCCTTAGATACTATCTTAGATGTCAACCCTACAGGCCTGGTTATGATTTCATATCTGTATTCCACAATATCTCAAATTATTCCCTCAATTTTGCGATAGTAAAAAGTGCTTGGGAGGATGATTTGAATATGAAGTTATTGGAGGAGACCTCGGGTGTTATGTTTTCTTGAATACACTGCTCTTCAGTCAGCTCTGGACACAGTCTGCTTCAGTTTAAAGTGGTACACTGCATGCATTTCCCTGAAATTAATCCCATCTGCAACCACTGTAAACAAGGACCTGCTGCACTGTTTCAAACATTTTGGTTATGATCTTCTTTTGTCCACATATTGGACCTCATTTTTTGAAGCTTTCTCTGATTTTATGGGTGTACATGTAGAACCTACCCCAATTATTCATTTTTTTTTTTTTATTGGTTTATTTACAGAACATTTGTCTATGTCCAGAGGCCTTTCTAACACAATAGCTCATGCCTCTCTTATAGTATAGCATCTAATTCAACCAAATTTCTCTTTTCTTCTCTTTTTGGACACTGGATAAGAGACAAAATGCTTTCTTACTCTAGAGAAAATCAAGTATGCAATGTGGGGACCAACTGAAAGGTGTTATTTCCATTGGAAACCATTTGTGTCAGATGGTTATTCCCTTTTTCGTATTTCATCATGCAGCCTATTAACATGTTAAAAGAAGTTATGTAGACACGCCGTGTTTTCTTTTTTCCCTCTCTTCCCTGTGTGCTAGAAAAGTCTTTGTTTCTCAGTTCATGTATCTGTTGTAACATGCAATTGTTGCTAAACCTGTGGAAAAGCACTGAAAAAATTTCAAACTAAAATACCATTCGATATTTCCTGGGAGATGTTTTTTGAAGATCACCCAGCTCTTCGCCCACCACCTGATGCGCGCACACACACACACACACACACACACACACCTCCATTCAGGCTTTTAGCTTTACCTGCAGAGTTTACACAGCATCTCATTTACGTTTTTGTCTTTTTTGACTTTGCTTGTTGTTTGTACAGTAACAAATAATCTCACAGCATTTTGTTGGTGGTTGGAAAACAGCTTTTTGGGTGCATTACCACCAATTTCTGCTAAAAACTAAAAACAAGGGTAAAAATATATTTTGAAGACAAGATGATTGTCATAAAATGTTCCATTTCTTATGTAGTTAACTCGTTAGGCCTTACATGACTTACTTGGACTAATATAGCAGGTCAGCAATTGTCATTTGGAACTGTCAGCTGATGACAATTCAAGAGTATAATCAATCCTCTGACTGTTCAAACCTTGTGCAAAAGACAACAATACCCCCCTTTCAGCAGCTGGCTGGGGATCTGAAAATGAAGCTAAATGATACCTACAACACAGGGGAAAGCTATAAAAGAGCATTTCAAAGCATTTCCAGTTCACAATTAACTCTGTCTGCAATGTCATTGAGAAATGCCAGGGAACTACAGAAGCTGAGGCAAGATCTGGAAGAGCAAGGAAACTCTGAACTGCTTGTATCCTGGCCAGAAAGGCAAAGTAAAATCCCATCTGACAGCAAAGGACCTGCAGGAAGATTTAGCTGACACAGTATTGGTCAGGCATCATTCTACTGTGCAGTGTTGCCTGCACAAACATGATTGAATAGTCACCAGTAGGAAACCTTACATGTGACCTCATTGTGAAAGTCGGCACCTAAATTATGCGAGGAAAACTAGATATATGGGCTGTCAACTGCTGAAGTGAAAATAACTCTTTGGCCTCAATCACCAAAGTTATTTTCTGAGAAAAAAGGAGCATCCATCTATTATCTGAACCTCTTATCCTTAACCAGGGTGTTGGAGCCTTTTCCAGTGGTCACAAAGCAAGTGGTGTGATGTGCGCACGGAGGACCAGAGGCGGATGTACGTGCAGAAGATGGTTATTTTATAAAACAAAGCATGACAAAAAATAAACAAGAAATACACAAGAGACTGATAACTAAAAACTATAAAATAAAACTAGATGCATTTCCACAGGAAAGTACAAAGTGTGATTGCGTGGTTGTTACAAAAACAGTGTTTGGAGAAAGAAAGAAAAAAAATTACAGGATGATTGTTTTTAATTAAACCACAACAAACAGTGACACAGTTCTTTTTTTATAACTGACCTGAGCTTAAGTGTCTTGAAATCTGTTTATGAGTCTCCTGTGTTCTGTGTTTTGTGTATTTTGTGTGTTTATGTTTCTCTGTGTTTTGTCCCTTTCCGGACGCCTTAGCCGTGACGTCACAGATTCTCTCTTCAACACAAATTTTTAAGGCAACTTGACTGTCAGCTCCTCTTCTCATACAGGCGACTCGACTACAAAAATCGATTTTTTAAACAATCAATACTCGACACCTGATCAACCAATCAAAAATCCGAATACACACCAGATATTAACAGACATCTTGACTTTGGAATCATGCCAATATTTCAAATACTGCAGGAGGCGCCAAATTCCAGCTTTAAAAAAAAACAAAAAACCAGTAAAACTTAAGGACAATCGTTATTGCTGACGCACCATTAGGGAAAAACACAAAGCTAGAAACACTATGAAAGACACAGATACAAACATGGGAATGATCACGGTTGACTGACAAAGCTAAGCATAAAGACTGGTGTATAAATACATGAAGGTAATACACAACAGCTGAGACAGGGCGGGGTTACAAACAAACAGACAGGTGGGCATGATGCGGGAGGCAAGTTAGGGGTGGAGTTACACAAACAATAACAGAAACCATGTGGGGGACAGAACATAAACAGAAACTATGTGTAAGCAAGTTCACGCCCTGTCGGGAGCAAGACGAAGCAGGGCGAGACTGTTACAAAAGGCAGAGAAACATTCTGGACAGGTCACAAGTTCATCACAGGTCAGACGCACATATTCAAACCCAGGGGCTATTTAGCATCTCCAACTCACCTGACATGCATGTCTTCGGACTGTGTAACGAAACCCGTGCAAACACTGAGAGAACATGCAAATTCCACACAGAAAGGACCCCCGGCCTCCACATCAAACCTTCTTGCTTTGAAACTTCAGCCCTACCCACTCTGCCACCCCAGAAAAAGAGCAGCATTTGATAATTCTATTATGGATTTCTTATGCTTTGAAGTTGTGTGGAAGCCGATTCTACCAGAAACACTACATGGGTAGCTGTAAGAATGGGTTCCGGACTTTGTTGGCATTGGAATGACGATGGCCACCTGCGCAAAGGGGATGTTGAAGATATCAGTAAAGACATCAGTTAGCTGGAGGGCACAATCCTTGAGCACTAGCCCAGGAATTTTGTCAAGGCCAGCACCTTTGTATGGATTGACCCCCAGCAGGGTTCTCCTCACATCAGCATTATTCACACACAAAACCTGGCTGACAGAGGCAGATATAATCTTCCCTGCTGCCTCAAAATGAGAATAGACATTGTTTAGAGAATCTGGGAGGTGCTGTCATTAGTGCGGGATGCAGTGTTGTGTTTTTTTTTTTTTGTCGGTGACAGATTGAATACTCTGCCTTATGTCTCATTGGTTGCAAACAGTTTGTATTTGGCAGATTGTTAAAGTAAAATGAAGTAAAATTGTTACATGTATTTTCCTTAAAAAATATAAAAAAAACATGTTCAAACCTTCCCTCATTCCATAAGTGCTAAGCATTTAGTAAGACCCATTTTGCAGATATAACAGTTTTCAGAGGTTTCTTATTCCAGCTAGTCTGTTTTTGTTTGTTTTTTAAATTTTCATGTACTCTTCTTTGGAAGATGCTTCTAATTCTGGGATATTCTTAGGTTGCCCTGTATGCACCACATGTTTACCATTTGCCCACAGATTTCCAGTGATGTTCAAGCCAAAGGTCTGTGAGGGCTACTCCAAAAGCTTCAGCTTGAAGTGGTTCATGGTGGATTTTGAGGTATGTTTTGGATCATTGTGCTGATGCAAAAGCAAATTTCCTTTCAATTTCACTGTCTTGACTGATTGAGACACTTTTTCTTCCATCATTTCCTAAGGCTTAATGACTTCCGCCCTGTTGCATTCACCTCATGTCAAGTGCTTTGAGAGGCTGGTCATGGCTCACATTAAGGACCCCCTCTCCCCCACCAATATGCCTTCAATCAAAATTGGTCCACTGAGGGCACCATAGCCATCCACCTGGTCTTGCCGTATTCTACAACAATGTCAGAATACTGTTTACTGACAGCAACATTCAACACTGTCATAACCCAGAAGCTATTTAACAAACTCCACAAACTTGGACAGCTGAGTTCAAGACCTACTGAATAACAGGCGTCAGGCTGTCAGGATCCAGAATAGGACATTTCATTCCATCACTCTGTGTACTGAGTCCTCTGGTATACACCCTGTTCTCCCACAACTGCATTGCCAGACATCAGAGGAATCATATAATCAGACACCTCCAGCAATTATGAACGTACAAAGAGGGCGAAGGGCAGCTGGAGTTTTGGTGTAAGGACGAGAGAGAGAGAGAGTATTGATAACTTCATAAAGATATCAGTGGTCCTACAGGGGAGGTTCCTGGGAGTTCATATCACTGACAGCCTGTCTTATATCCTGGTCCCTGAACCCCTCCTCTTAAGTGAAGGAAGCACAGCAACCCCTCTTCTTCTTCAGAAAATGGAAGAGGGTGCTACACATTCCCATCCTTAACAGTTTCTACAGAAGTATCGCACAGTACCCTGGACTACCCAGTCCGTCAGGTTTTCCTGCCATCAAGAACATCTACCGTGAACAACGTATGAAGTGTAAAGTGACCATTTTTGTCTCACGTGAACACACCACAGCACACAGTGTGAACAATGTGAAATTCTTTCTTTGCAGTGGGCAGCCAGTGACTGGGGAGCAGTGTGTGGGGACAGTACCTTGCTCAAAGGTACCTCAGTGGTGCCATTGGCGGTCCTGGGATTCGAACCCACAACCTTCCGATTGCAGGGGCAACTCCCTAACCACTAGGCCTTTGATATACCCTGCTGGAAAAGGTCTGGATAGTGATGTACTGCTTGTATAGCTGTTTTCCTTGTATAGAAAGTTATTTTCTATATTTACTGTATTAGTTATATATTGCACTGTTGTCTGCTGCTCAGCTAAATGAAGCACAATGTCCTAGAGAAAGTATTTCATTCTCCACTCAACACACCTCCGGTGAGAAAGAATAATGAAGTTAACTTTGTCTTTTAGTGGATGCTGGACAACTTTATCAGGATTATATTGAGTACTTTTGGTCAATCAACTCAACCAAATGTTAAAGATCAAGGATCTCGTAATTTAATTAAACATTTATGCTCTAAATCACAGCTGTTCTTGAAATGTTAGATGTGTTTAATCAGTAGCTCATCTCCCACACAAACACACATTCTTCTGTTAATGCTGTTTATATTTAAGGCTATGTCTAATGCACACATACACCCAAATTTAAGCACATTTAAAAATATTTTTAGAACAGCAAGGTTTGTGGAATATGAAACTGTCAGGGCTAAACAGTAAAGATAACTGAACATAAGTCAGGTTATCAGTGGACCATCTGTAAATAAATAAAAATAAAGTGCATTTATCTTTCATGTTAACTCATCTATGCATGTTATCGCAAAGCACATGCCCCATGCAAATTTAATATCTCCAAAGGCATAATTGAGTTATTGCTATCTGATGAGATAGCTGAAATTTATTTGAAAGTGTACTGCCTGGCTGATTCAGGCAGGACTGAACAAATAATTAATCAGAATAAAAATACCTGTGAAATGTAATTTCCAATACACACAGGACTTAAAATGTTGTAAAAAAGTTTTGTTTTTTTTTAAATAACAATGCTATCACCCATAGTTTCACTGCATAAAGTTTTTGTCTCTAGCGAACCAAATTTTATTTTGTACTCACTAACATAATTGTAACAGTAAGCAGCATTTCCTCTGAGGTGTATGTTCACGATACAGAACTTGGCAACAGATGGACTTTGCTTTGACTGGAGGATAGAAATTAACTTGGAACCAGCAGAAGGTACATCAGAGCTTCCCCAGCACCACTTAATGAGTACAGTCCCCTCCTCAGGCGTGCATTATACTGTGCTGCATATTTGTTAAACATACACACCTGTGTTAGATGGTCTCAGACTACCTGTGACACAAGGGTCAGGTTGATGATGCTTGTTCCTGGCCCAGCACAGAGTGATTTCCATGTAATGTATGTCTCTGGGAACTGTTGTGGCACAAACCTCAGTCCTACTATGCATTTTTCCACCACTGTATTACTCCCTGCCTCCTCATTTGCAGCTCAATCGTCATAAATACACACCTGATGTGTTTTCTAACTTCTAATAATTTTTGGCACTTAATATTACTATGTAACGCTATTGTTTGGTTAAATTGTGAGGTATATACTGTATATATACCTAACTGCAATACATCAAAAGCACATGATATTTTAAATCATACTCCTCGTGTGACTGTAGTTTCTTTGGCAAAGTACTGGAGCCTCTCAGACAGAGAGAAGAAGAGAAAGATTTCGAGGGACAGTTGGGTACACAAATGGAAAGCAAAGGGCAATTTGTTTTGTTAAGACAACATATAGCTAGAAGGAGAAATGAATCATATGAAAAATGTACGGACCATAGGTCTCTCTAAATTACCTGCCAGGATGTTTCATGACTAGTATTATATACTGCACTTGAGTGAGAAAAAAAGGGTAAATATCTCTTAGTGAATACCATATTAATCTTGATCATGCATTTACAAAGCAAAGGAGTAACTAAAAGAGCTTTTAAAAACAAAATTCAGAACATGTGGCTGATAGGTCTGCATTGTTGATGCACTGAAGGTCAGGATGAAGCTCTGTTCTGAATCTGAGGGCTAATCATTGCACTCTTGCAACAGCACTGGACTTTAATGTTCGATTTTCTTCTACTAGAGGCCTTGGGGTGAGAACAAGTGCATTTACAAGGTCTGTAAAAATGGTCCAGACTTGGATGACGAACGTGTACTGGAATGTTGCCATGTCTGTGTTACTAAGATTACATTTTGATGGTTGGATTCAGGGACAGAATCAGTCCAAACCTCATAGGAACAGACCAGTTTCATCCATGGAAAGGTATCTCAGTCACGATTTGTTAATATTACCAAAATCTATAAGCACAGAAAACATTTAATAGTTTTACTTTGAATTTCGGTGAGTCTTTTCCTTCTGTTGTCACCACTTTGATTTTGGCAACCACCAAGATAGAGGTTCATTGCTCATGCCTGATTTTTTTCCATCTGTTAATCATGTCACTTAGCCTGCAAAATAACACTTGACTACATATGTCCTATTAATCAAAGTGACTGATGGTTTTAGTGCTGTAGTATGTGTCATGTGATAACTGTTATAGTGTTAACTGGAGATTAGCTACAGTACGGAGAATCTCCATGCTATTACACAAACATTCAAAGATGACAGCTGCTTAATTAACATTGGTCGCTAGCTAAGCTAACACTGTTTCATTGCAGTGCAAATTTGACTTATCTGAAGCAATCATGGAATACTAACTAAATGAGTGATATATGAAAGACCAATTTTTGCTTGATTAAGTGGTTCAGTTGCCCCGTAGAGGACCACGGCCCACTGGCAGCTACAAATTTCCATTTTCAGTCCTCAAAAATCAAAATTCATATATATTTTTTTTGCGTAATAACTGAGAAATAAGACTTAGGAAGTATTAAGCCTTGGATTCTAAGGAGTTAACAAGGAGACTGACTGTATTAACTGCCCCACAGCATGGCCATTTTTAAAAAATAAAATACTGGTGTTGGATCCATTAACATAGTCATCAATACTAGCACTACTGCTATAGACAAAAAAGCATTATTTATTATTTTTTATGTTTTTGAGTTTAATTCAATCCAGTTTGGTCCATTTACTTGCACCAACAATGTTTGTATTGTTCCATTAAAATAGCCTAAAATAATGTTTACTTAATGCAAGTAGTTAGAGTTTTAACTTGATAAATGACATTATAAATAAGGTCTACAGTTTTACAGTTAAACCTGTAATTTTAAAACTTTAGATGTCATTTTAATAGGAACTATCACAGTTAAAAAAGGTCAGAGCCAGTACCTTAACCTAATGTATTATTTGGCCAAGAATGAAAACATTGTACAATAGCAATAGAGAATAACAAAGTTGTAGCACCACATTTCTACAAAAAAGTTTCGTTTCTTAAAGAGCCATTTTATAAAATGAGGTATAATAGTAAGACCCTTTTAAAGGTATAAAATAGCCCTCACATGTGATATTTCTTCTCCAATTTAAGAGTTCTTCCGAGAGTCTTTACATTACACTGTATGACCAAATGTATGTGAGGTTGTTGGCTTCCCCATTCCAAAAGTATTAACACAGAGTAACAGGGGCACAGTCATGCAGGAACAAGAAAAAGGTCTAAAACAAGTTTTAACAGAGTTTTTATTAGATTTTTAGGACTTGTATTTTAACTTAACTAAAATAAATATTTTGTTCTTTTCTCTGTGTCTCTGTGGATCAATTGAATTTTCTGGTTCTGATTTTGATGAAATGTCTTTATATGTTGCAGCACTAACATGAACCTTCATTGGAACTAAGTGGCCTAACCCAAACCATTGTACCTACTTCACCAAATTTTACTGTTGACAACATGCATTCTGGTAGGTAGTATGCTCCTGACATCTGCCAAACCCAAAATCACCTACACTATATGGACAAAGTATTGGGACACACCTGTTTTTCAGGATTTGGGCTAGGCCCCTTTCTTCCAGTGAAGGGCAATCTTAATGCTTCAGCATACCAAGACATTTTGGACAACACCATGCTTCTAACTTTCTGAATCTTTTCTATTCCAGCATTACTGTGCCCCAGTACACAAAGCAGGGTCCATAAAAAACATGTTGGATGAGTTTGGTGTGGAAGAACTTGATTGGACAGCACAGAGCCCTGACCTCAACCCCATCCAACAGCTTGGGATGAACTGGAACGGAAATTGCGAGCCAGTCCTTCTCGTCCAACATCAGTGTCTGACCTCATAAATGCTCTACAGAATGAATGGGCACACTGCAAAAAATGATTTCTAAGAAATTAAAAAAAGCCTTATTTCTAGAGAGTGTGTCTTATTTTTGGTCTAAATAGAGAAATAATGCCAAGCATGTTTTACTTAAGAAAATTAGTCTTATTTTAAAAAAAAAATATATCTAATTTTTTCTTAATAAGATTTTTCAGCTAATATCAAGCTGGATTTAACCAGTAACAAGGTATGGTAATAGTTTGCAAATTATTCCAGCAAAGAAACAAGA
>JBBPCZ010113716.1:0-10596 GCA_037974445.1 Brycinus macrolepidotus
GGTCAGGGCTCTGTGCGGGCCAGTCAAGTTCTTCCACACCGAACTCATCCAACCATGTCTTTATGGACCTTGCTTTGCACTTGGGCAGAGTCATGCTAGAATAGAAAAGGGTCTTCCCCAAACTGTGTCCACAAAGTTGGAAGCATGATGTTGTCCAAAATGTCTTGGTCTGCTGAAGCATTAAGATTGCCCTACACTGGAAGTTAGGGGCCTAGCCCAAAACCCGGAATTAAGAGGTGTGTCCCAATATTTTTGTCCATATAGTGTACCTGATTGTGGCTTTCAATGTGATTCTATATATACTGATCATATACTAGGGTTGTGCCGATCTGATACTCAGTATTTAAGTATCTGACCTATACGGACCCAAATCACTGGATCAGATATCAGAAAAGCCTGAACTATGATGTAAAGGCTTAACTAAACTTTGAGCACCATGCCATAAAGAGAGACACACAGATGAGGACTAGTGAGCAGCAAGGCTAGATCTCAGTGCACTATGTAGAAATTAAAATACAGGCTCCTACACCCAAATAGTTTACAATATGTCAAACAAAGAGCCACTGGCACTTTTATAACTTATGTAGTGCACAGTAGAGCCATTACAGATTTAAAGTGCATTCAGGCAAATGTATTATAAACAGAGAGGGAAAAAGACAGTATTGGACTGGTATCCATATCAGAAGATGCTCTATATCAGTATTGGTGTCAAACATGAAAAGCTGGTATAGTACCATCCCTGACATACACTGTACTAAAACTGTAGTATGTACAGTATATGTACAGTACATACACTGCAATATAGTATGGACTATAGCAGAGATGATCATGAGTCAGTTTTGAGTCGAGTTGAGTCTCTGGGTTCTGAGTTCGAGTTGAGTTTCAGATCATCACAAACATGGATTTCTGAAATAGTTTTTCTTCAGAGGCCACAACTGAAGAAACAACTTTTGGAGTTTTCATATGGTGTCATTTTCTGCTTTCTCTCCTGTGATTTGCGAGAGATTAAACATTTCAGGGCATAATCAGTTCTCAATGCACAGCTGCGGAGGTGGAAATCAGATAGGGAAGAGCGGAACCAAAATGCATAGTTTTATCTAATTAACACAAACCCAGCATGCCAGGGTTTTTCCACTTGAATATGAAAAAGAGTTGACTGTTTTTGATTAGCAGCAAATTAATTGAATTTTCATCCACACAAGCTACACACAATTGGATTTATTTTGCTCTGAGCCCTTTGCTTTGTTGCCTTCCTTTCCAAGAGAACCTTCAGTGCTTGAGCGAGAACTGGGCTCCTATTTGCAAAGGCTCACAAAGATAAATTGTACCTGAGTAGTTGGGTTACCATAGTAACGCTCTATCCTCATTATGGTTGGAAAAGGGCAAGGGAGAGGAGAGGGGGGAAAAGCCGGTTTTATCCATCTCTGGATAAATGGAGAAAGATCTTCCACATCCGCCACAAGGCTTTTATATAGGACACCATAATCCACTGGGTTAGTCCACAGCCTATACGTTTATTACATTCAGATAAGGAACTGGCTTATGTTGTCTTTTTTTCTGTCTAGTCATGTTCTCTCTCTCCCCAACTAAATATAGAACGGTCCCGCTCTTGCAGAGTTTGATGTCAATTAGCATGTGGGCACTTGGTTTGGTCAAAAAAAAAAAAAGAAAAAAGCAAGATGTGGTGCCAAGGACACTGGGCACGATGGGAGGGACTGGACTGTGGATTTGCTGTGTTAAGTGTACCAACCACCCTGGCACTGACAACCGTGCTTCATTCAGGTTTCACGCATTAGTTAGCCAGGACAAGCAGCGTGGTGGTACCCCAAGGGGAGGTACCAGGGAGGGATGGCACCCTGCTGTATAGTGCTAGTGTTATAGCTATCATGCGGTTAAGGTCAAAACAGGCACGCAAAGTGCATCTTAGGGGTTTGCATAGCGGTGATATTGGGATTTCCTTGAATCCAGACAGCAGTGGTAATAGTTGTGAAATAAAATAATGACTCTCCGAGACCGCTCCGTTAAGCCTTAATTCTGGGATGGTGCTGCACTTTTCTGATAAATGCCCCACTCTGCACTTTTGTCCCTCTGAATTCTGACACTCAGCCTCCCTTGCTGCAACAGACAAAAAGGGTGGATGATGCAACGGCCGAACAAAGAAGTATAAAGTAGAACAGGGCAAAGTCAGCAAGTTCAGCCTCTCCTCTGTATTATAGCCATAGTGCTAAATGTTCCTCGGTTTGGGGTGACGGGACCTTTCGACGTCCGTCCTCCCCACAATGGAGTGGCCAGGCACACTGCAGTTAATCAAGCCTGGAGATGCCTCGCTGCTCACAGTCCTGCCACGCCTCTGGCTATAGCTTCATTACGTGACATGGAGAGCCAGGTGAGGGATCTGGAGGAGTGGAGATTCCCTCATAGCTGGAGGGCTCTTTATACCTTATACCCTTTATACCTCTGTCGCAGCCCACAGGCACAGCAAAACAGTACAGAAAACAGCACTTCAGTGTGCTGAATATTACTGCTGAGCGTGGAGTGCTCCCTGCCTTCAATCAAGAAAATTTATGACACGACAAAGTGAGTGCGTACGTGGAGCATAAAGGATGCAGGAATCACTCCGCCGAAGGTAAAAGGTAGACAGCATTTATGGTTGATCTAATCAAAGAATAGCTTTCAAAGTACAGTACATTCCCTTTACATAACCATGGAAAAATGTCATATGGGCAGTCAGTGTGTCTTTTTTTTTTTTTAGCCATGCTTACGTCTTAAAGTAAGAAAAAGCTACTTTTGAAATTCTTGATCTTGTAAAAGGCACAAATTGACCTTTATACATTTCTTTTATAAAAGCCACTGGGGCATTCATTTAGAACCTCCACTCTTAAAAGTTAAAAGCTGTCCATTTCTTGACGAGCCTAGAAACTTTCCCCAAATGCCTCTTAATCTCAAGCCACCTGCTTTGCCCTCATAAAGTTTGGTGGATGCTCTGCTATTTTCAACTTGCAACCTTTCTGTACAAAAAAAAAGAAGAAAATCTCACTGGTTTTTTTTTTTTGACTCGGTGACTGTTGAGGCGTGCGATTTTTGCAAGTCTTCATCTCTCACTCAATTTGCAATCTTATAGCAGTGCTTATTACCCTTGAGAATGCGAACATTTGAAGAGACTTTCCAAAGTGTGAGAAACTTAAAGTTTTGTCAGGTCTGTGAGTTGGTTGCAGCGGCAGCCGCTCCACACGCTCACAGCTGGACATCAGACAAACAAAGGAGTACTTCACCCTTTCCGAATGGAAGTTGCACGTCTTTTTTTTTGCGATTTTTTCCCCCCAGCAAATTATGAAACACTCATTAAGTAAGACTTGTCAGAGACAAACGCTTTAATCAAAGAAAATTAAAATGGGAAGACAGATTACATTGGCTCATTATCTGGAAAAAAGATGACGCTCACTGCACAGATGTTTTCAACAACAAAATGATCCCCTGCCACTAATCACGGCAATTATGAACGCGAAAGACAGAGCTTAGCTCACTCTGCCGCTGGAGACGAGGGACCTCGGCCGTTGTGACAGTGAGAGATATTTCAGATAAGGGCTTCGTTGCTACACTTGGGCCGACAGACAACCAAGACAACCAGGGCTATTTTTAAAGTTCTGTACCTCCACTTCATCCACAGTTCTGTGCAAACTAGTCTGACTGTGGAGACGAAACATAAAAATACACCGGGTCTGCCTGGTAAACAAGCCTTTCCTCTCCAAAATAAATGGGCTTTGCAGCACAAGACTATGGGAGCACATCTGAAAGGGGTATCACTGCAGAGCCGATCAATTCGTTCAAATCAGTGTATGGAACATCAAGTACAGACTGCGTGCCTTTTTATACACATTGTTCACAGCTGTTGTTCAGTTGTTTAGAGGATCGTAATATTAATAAAAAGCCATAAATCAAGCATTTCAGAGTTAAGGGCCAAGGAGCTGGTCTGGGATATGCCACCCTATTTATTAAGATGTAAAAAGCAAAAAGCAAATAATGTTTTCTTTTGGAGAAGCTGTGGTGTATACAATCCTTCCTTGCAATCTATTTATACAGTATACAACGAATAGAAAAGTGCTAGTCGCCTTTTTTGCTACTGTCTGCTAATGTTGTGAATGTGGGAGGAGATGTCCTAAGGTAAGAAGGCTCCTAAATCAGCTCCAGTTCAATCTCACACCATCCTGATAGGCTTATGTCTTCTCCTCCTACTCATTCCTCACCAAAGTCCCTAAGTGTTGCCTCCCTTCCCAACCATTTCTGCTACTTCTTCTTCTTCTTCTTCTTCTCTTCCAGCTGCAACAATCCAGCAGCCCTCCCTGTGTGCCCAAAGCCTAATTCCCTCTGCCTTTCTTCTACCCAGCCTTTCTCCTTTCATCCTGCTCCAGCCCGGTGCTCCTGAGCCAGGATTACCTGTTCCTCTCCAGAGGTAGCTCCAGCATACTACACAGCTTGGTGAGGGAAAACCAGAGTATCCTGCATTTGCAGAGTCCCAAATCTGCAATCGCCGTCATCCATCTTCATTCATAGAGGATGAGGATGAGATGCTGACAGAGAAGCACCAGCTCATACCCAGCGCTGCCTCTCTTGTCTCTCTCTTTTGAACCCTATGAAGGTGCAGCTTACCGACACTTCCTCTCTTGGAACTCACCGTAGCTGGAAAGAGAGTAGGCTGTATCTGTGAGATGTTTTAGATCTAGCTTGGAACTTGGCGGTCAGGGCTCACAGTGCCATCAAACTACAAAAAAAGTTTAAGAAATGCACAGAGGTAATCCAAAATTGGTGAACCTGCTCTAAAACTGGTAGAAATCTTGAGGGCTTTTAGCCATGAAAATCAGATCAGATTCCATCCTAGAATGAGGTGGGCTTGCTTCTATATCTCATTATGCTGTATGCTGGCCAAGGTGGTTTTGAAGTCACAGTAGTGTGGCTCATGTGGGTTTTTCAGTTTGAAAGATCTGAAATGTTAATGCATAAGACATTTTTTTCACATCTGAATATAACAAATGGGTTCAGTGCGTTATAATTTATTGACTAAGATCCTTCTGCATCTGGGAATCCACATTTCAGATTCATGTTTTATATTTGTTAAATGATACCAGAGCATCTTGGCCTCATAATCTGAAAACTGTTTTGTTTTCCTATTTAGGCCTGTTAGAAAGGATTTAACCTATTGTAACCTTATTAAGATTCGCCTCTGATAAGTATGTGTAAAAATTCAGTATTGGAAGAATCACAGCGTGGCTTGAAGTGCCGTTTGGCAACAGTATGCAGTGTAACTCTGCCACTGGTCCTGAATGCCTGATGACAAGCATGTATGTGTTTGTGTGTGTGTATGTGTGTGTGTGTGTGTACATATGCGAATGCAAGATAAGAGGATGCAAGAGTAGCACTAAGGGGTAAAGAAGGCATGGCTTGCTCTTTCCCCCTCTCAGCTGAAGGGGCTCCTGACCCAGATACTCCTGCTCCTCCTCTGAGCTGGAGCTGGTCCAGCAGGCACTGCGGCTGTGCTGGAGTCAGGCACCGGAGCCTTCCTGCTTAAAAAAAAGAGGAGCAGGAAAAAAGAAAGAGCGATGGAGAGATTTCAGTTGGGAGCACAGCTGGAGCCTGACTCCATCTTGTGCTGGGAGAGCAGATGAGATGGAGTGATGTGTGTTATGTGTGCGTGTGAAGGAGACGGAGAGAAATGTGAGTAGTGTATGGTGTGTGTGTGTGTGTGTGTGTGTGTGTGTGTGTGCAGGGATGGGAATTGATTAGTTGGTAGGAAGTGACAGAATGATGCTTGCTCGGCATGTTTGTGTGTGTGTGTGTGTGTGTGTGTGTGTGTGTGTGTGACTCACTGTATGGGCCCTGCATGTCTGCTTTAGTAGTCGGAGCGTATTCTTCTCATCATCTATGGGGCTTGACGTGGGTTGCTGTGACCAGAGCCGCTCTGTAACTGATTGTCATTGTGTTTACTGCCAGGTCAAGACGCACAAGGAGAGGGAGATGTCTATTTGAGAATGCACCATGTGTACTGACACACACACACACACACACACATACACACGTACACACCCAGACTGTCCTGACTGCTGAATAGAAAACAACAGTAATGACAATAACTGTAATTTTACTTCAGAATTAGACATCTTTATAACAACTACATGGATAAGGGTGGCTTTCCTATTACCACATAAATGAGTGTTTCTGTCGTGTCAGCTGGTGATTTAAGAGCTGCTATTTATTTCTTCCATTTTCACAGCAGAGATTGCTGGTGACTTTGGAGAACTCTGGAGATTATACACCACAGGCCAAAATTCATGGAAGGAAGCATTGAGTTTTAAAGGGGAAATTCCAGGTTTCTCAAAATGTTTCTGCTTAAATTTAATTTTAACTACAAAATTCAAAAATTCAGGTTTAAGGACAAAATTGAATGGTTGAGATGGCAGTAGTGGACTTAGACCATGATGGTGAAAGGAACCAGACATGCAAAGTGTTTAATCCCTCTAAAAGCAAACACTTCAGCTGAGAGACTGCTTTATAATACCTTTGTGAAGGTTTTGGCCTAAAAACATATTTTTCCAAAATCCATCCATGGTGGATGGGCATGGATGCAGAATACATCTCAAAGAAACAGATTTATCATTATTTTATACAAAAACTTAAAAGACACATGTAGGTTTATGTGTCTTTTGGCATAATAAATATGATAGTTACATAGACCAACCTCTAGTTAGTAACACTGTAAAGAAGTCTGAGTTGGTACATATCTCTACAATCCACAATTTTACATCAAATCACTCTGAATGAGTTTGTTTTGACAGCTGTTGATTTTTTGCAGGATTCCTTATTCCAGTCACTAATTAACTGGATAATCTTTAAAATTTCAAAACTATGACAGCTCAGCAAGCCATACAATAGAATATGGTCTGACCTCCTCACCTACTGGACAACCCCATTCAAGCTCATATGGGATAGTACTGAGCTCTCTTTTAGAACATTCAAGATCAGTGCTCCCCAATCCTCCTGGAGATCTACTTTCAAACCTCCTCCTGAAGGTCTACTAACAAGCCTAATTCCGCTAATTAAGGACAATTAAAGACAGTAATTAGTCAACCAGTTCCACCAGTCTAGAATGGCTTTTACAAGAACCTTTAAAGGCTTTGGTTGCTAGACCAGCATTCTCAGCTAAACCTTCATGATAGGTTGCCTTAAATTTGTCAAACAGAACAGATTAAGAAATGCATACATTTAGACGGTAAGAAATTTTGTTCTGTGTTATAAGACAACACTGCTGTCTCTTGAAAATATACAGTGTTGCTTCTAAACTTTTGGCCAGTAGCATATTCGCAGGAGGGTTCAGCTCAGGTACCGAGACCTACCTGTGGAGGATGCAGTTAGCATTAAAGCTAACCGTTTTTAACTTCTTTTCTCGCTCTCTCATGGCATCAGGCTCATAAATTGTGGGCCAGGCCGACGTTTTGAGGTCTCGGTTGAAGAAAATTAGTCTTCGGATGAAAGAAGCTAGTGGAATGACTGCTGGGCCACTTTCTAATTCCGTATTCTGGGCCAAGTCCTTACCGGTGAGGTGGATGAGACCTGAGGAAAGAGGTCAGGGGCGCCGCAAACTGGCTCCCGAGACAAGACTCACCCTAATCTCCCACGCCTCATCTCCAAGCTCTTAAAACAAACACTCTCAACTGCAACATATGGAGGCATGGATAGATTACTTGACCAAGGTCTACTGTCATGGGGCATGTGTGTGGAGGTGCGTGTGTTTACAAAAACAAGCATGTCAGCATATTCCCATCCTCTACACTGCAGGGTTTAGATATATAGGCAGATGGACGGATGGATGGATGGACATGGATAGATAGATAGATAGATAGAGTACATATAATAACAAAATAATAACATTGCAATAAATTACAAATACTGCATAGCATAATATAAGATTTTTATAAGTTTATCTTCAACCAAATTACTTTTGCTCTAACTGAAAACCTCATTTCCAATCTTTTGAATGGGGATTACACATATTAAATTCACCTTAAAGACTTCATGATTCATGTTTTTTGATAGTTCTGTTACATGACATTGTTATGAAAATGCCTGATGTCTGAGACATTGTTTTGTGAAAGTTTTAAGAAGATTTTGGCCTGAAACATATTTTTCAAAAATCCATTCATGGTATCTGGGTGTAGTTTTAGCATCAGCATCAGTTTATCTGTTCTTCATGAAAGTGACTGCAGGCTGGTCCGGGTCTCACTCCGCAGTGGCGAAGAGCCAGTGTTTGTGGGCGTCCAGCAGATGGCGCTTGAGTCAAAGTGAAGCTGCACTGCAGCCTGCTGTTGTCCAACTTGCCGTTTGTTATTACTCGCAATCGTTCGCAATCATAACAGGTAATGTAATTACTGCCTGTAATGCATTCAGTTGGCAGAGCAGGGTCTGTTTCGCCCAGCTTATTTTATAATACACTGCAGTTGCACTCGCGCATACACACATGGGGGAAAAAAAGGTGAGAAATCGATGGCGATGGAGGCCTTCCCAAAACCGGTTTCATTTCTGCCGCCCTCGGGGGATGAATTAAGCCGTTGACTAGATGAGCATGGAATGGTCAGATAATGGCAGGTTGCCTGAGATGGACGTCAGCGCAGATGGATGTTTATTAACGGCAGTAAACGAGTGTGCTGGTGGCCCTGGCCTGTCCGAAACACAGGCCTGGAGATAGCGGGGGCAAACTTCCCACAGCGCGACGACAGCCATAACTGTAAAAAGAGAAGTGCCACCCTACCTTACTCTTTCCCTTCTCTTTTTTCCCTCCCTCTCTCGCCTCTGTGTCAGAGTGAAATGAGGGAACATGCTGAGTGTGTATATATGTTTCTGTGTGTGCTGGACAGAAATTCTTTTTTTAGCCTACTATGCAGGACTATTGGAGGAAAAGGGAGATACCCTTGTATGTGTAATTCTTTGTGTGTGTGTGTGTGTGTGTGTGAGTGTGTTTGTAAAAAATATTTTGACTTTCTTATGTGTTTCTTTTTTATATGAATTACCAATACATCCACTTTTTTACATATGTGTAGCATGTATGGTCACATATTATATAGATAATTACATTTACACCAAACACATCATTAAACATTCGACAGGTGACGTGAATAACAATAGCACATGTCACTGTTAAAAATGCAATGCTGGCTATGGGGTTGCGTAGCCTCAGACCTGTCACAATTGTCATGTTAACATCAGAACTGGACCATAGAGCAATAGAAGAAGGTGGCCTGGTCTGATTAATCATGTTTCCTTTACTTCAGGTGTGTGCGTATCTCTTACCTGTTGAAGTGATAGCACCAGGATGCCAGTGAAAAGAACCCAAGCCAGTGGAGGCAGTGTGATGTTTTGGCAATGATCTGCTGGGAAACCTTGGGTCCTGGCCTCCTGTTACTTTGACATGTACCACCTGCATAAACATTGTTGCAGACCAAGTTCCTTCATGGCAAGGATATTCCCTTATGGTAAAGTGGCATTTGGCAGACGCCCTTATCCAGAGCCTGCAACTTTGTGGTCATCGGGTTCACAGGCAAGTGTTTTACCCACTAGGCCACTACCACCCCCAGTGGCCTCTTTCAGCAGGATAATGTGTCCTGCCACATTGCAAAAACATTCAAGAATGGTTTGAGGAACATGATAAAGAGCTCCAAAGGTGTTGACTTGGCCTCTAAATTCCCCAGATCTCAGATGCAGATGCAGATCTCTGATCAAGCAACTGAAATGTGAAATGTGCTGGACAAACAATGAAGATCCCACTCCTCAATTTACAGGACAAAGGATCTGCTGCTAACGCATTGGTGCCAGGTACCACAGCACAACTTTAGAGGTCTTGTGGAGTCCAGGTCAGAGCTGTTTTGGAGGCATGAGGGGGACCTACACAATATTAGACAGGTGCTTTTAATGTTATGGCTGATTAGTGTTTATGGGTCATTATTATTACAAATAGTAACATATATATTGTCATTGTCATAACAAAATCTTGTATCATTTTTATTACATTTTCACCTAATCACCAGCTGCTGTTTAAACTGCCAAAAAAAAAAAAAGACAAACAGACCAATTGAATTCCTCCAAAATGATGAAAGTAAAAGCTTAAGTTACATAAAAGTCCACTGGAATATAAGAAAATGTTTCCTTTTTGCGAAGTTTTTGGTGATATGGGGTTCGGTGACAATATAATAGATAAGGAAAGTATTATTAGATTGTATATATAATACAGACTTATTTATGAGACAGTGACCTGATACTGCATGAAAACAAACCTGTGTATGTGTGTGTGTGTGTGTATGTGTGTGTGTGTGGGAGTGTGTGTGTGTGTGTGTGTGTGTTTGTGTGTGTGTGTGTGTGAGTGAGTGCAGCTTTAATACAGCTTCTTGGTATTTTTGAGCGAGACGACAAAGAAGTGTGTGGAAGGAAGATGGTGGCTTAGATGTCGGCGCTACTGCCTGGCTGAGATGGAGAGAGTGGGAGAGAGAGAGAGAGAGAGAGAGAGAGAGAGAGAGAGAGAGAGAGAGAGAGAGAGAGAGAGAGAGAGAGAGAGAA
>JBBPCZ010113727.1:0-10596 GCA_037974445.1 Brycinus macrolepidotus
CCATGTGTTCCTTCATCATTTTGTTTATTTTCAATATTAATCTACAATGTATAAAATAATAAGAACAAAGAAAAAACTTTGAATGAGAAGGTGTGTCCAAACTTTTGGCCTGTACTGTATATTTTTCATCAAGTAAATAACTAAACTGCTGAAAAACTAACCAAAGACCTTAGGAGCACTTGACTGGCTGTACTGTTTTAAAAAGTTGGACAGTTCAGGTTTGACACTTCAGATATGAGCAAAGATCTCATGCAGGTATCGCGCACTCTGTTCGGAGCATGTCTTGGTTTAGTCCTTAAAATAACCCTCTGCATGTTTTCCCATGTTTTGAAAGCATGCTGCATTATAATTTAAGAAAGAACATGCCCTAAAATGTCATTAGAAATCTAATGTGTTTGCCCATTAAGTTATTTAAACATCAAAGGAGAACCGAATACTAGCAGAAAAGTTAGAATGTACTTCCTTACTGTTTGCCAAAACAGGCAATCTTTCAGGCTGCATATAGCTTTGTTTGTCATGTACTCATTTGAAATTCCAACCTTGAGCTTAGAGCTGGCTCTGACCGTGTTCCTCTCTTTTCTTTAATCAAACAAGTGTGGAGTTGGTTGGTCAAACATCCCCAAGGGTTTCGCACATTCTTCCCAGATCAGAGCTGTATATCTCGGCTTGTGCTCTTCTGGAACAGCTTATCTAGTCTGCACGTCTACTCTCTAGTTGGCCACTCTTCACAAGCCTGCTATATTTGGCTCCCTCATCTTCTTTATGTAGCAGTATTTTGCAGGAGTGTGTCATTTTCCAGATCAAAACTTGTTTTTTTTTGTCACAGATCTGATACCGCAAACCTGGTTGCGGCTCAAGTCTCTCACTTTAATCAAAACACATCCATGCTGAGGTCTCATGATGAATGGAGGCCAGGGTGATTAGCAGTAAGCCTCAGAAACTGAAAAAGAAAACCTAGTGCTTGTCATATGGTTCACGGCAGAAGTCAGAAAACAAGATCAAGTGTCGTTGTCTGCAAGCCTAAAAATATCTTCCCATTTTCCCCTCTCAAAATCAACACTCCTAACTGAAGCCATGATCAAACCTAAATAGCTGTTAGGACCGTTTCAGACTGCCATTCATCATCATGTCCCATTATCCTGCCTATGGAAGAGTGACACCGGGCTGTAAGCCGGAGAGCACACCACTTTCTATTGGCACCATTCATCTGAAAAAGGTGCTGCCGATTCAAGCCAAGTCCTTCAATACATCACCACTCTCCCAAACTCTCGAGTAGCATTAATTACAGCAAGAGTAATGGATTTGTCAGTCAAGCCATAATTACGTGTAATTCTACTCATCCTCTTGTCTCCCAGTACCCCCCACACCTCCCACCCGTGATCGTCGAGAGTGTGTCATGACGAACCGCTTGCTAGCAGCTGAATGGGCTGCTTGGGTTGCCAAGGTAACGGCTCTTCTGGGCCTGGGCGCTGGGAGTGTATGGTGGAGGCATAGCACTGAGAGTAGTGGGTAGGTTGGTGGTGAAGGTAGGATTGTCACGATACTAGAGTTTAACCTCAGCACTGATGCCAAGTGTTGTATCGTTCCATGCTGGAACCAAAGCTGAGCAAGGCCACACTCAAATGTTTACACCCCCGACATATAAGCACTTATACAGTCTGTGTACAAGCCCCTGGGGTCTCTGTGTACCTTTCATATTTCTTATCGAGTTTTAACTTTTTTATTGAACAGTAGTGAACAAGAATACAGTACAATTAATTTCAATACAATACAAAAAAAAATCTTGTTAAGGACGATTTTTTCCCCCCAGAAATCTCTTGTCATCTCTATAGTGACTCCTTCACTAAGGCCTCACATGCTGATATACTTTTTGTCACACAGACACACACCACATGCTGCACCACAGCATGCCAACAGCATTTCCTGGACTTCCAGAAAGAAAAGATGGTATAAAACTGACAGTTCTCTGCATGCCAGTGTTACCTCTTTTATAGATATTAGCGGTCAGTCATCTCTGTTTAAATGTAGCCAATAGGACGAAGTTAAATTTCAGCATAAGAAAGACTGTTATGACTGTTTATTTTTTAAAAAATGATAAAAATTGATACTCTTGTTACTTTGTCTGATTACTTTTCAATGTGAATCATACAGTGTGCTCGGTACACGTCACTATAAAGTGAGGTTCAGCGGTCAGAACATTCTCCACAGGGGGGAGCTACTAAAACCAAAATCTAAAAAAGAAGACCCACACCAGCAGAATCTCACTTATGTGCCAGTGTCATTGCGGTGGAATTACATTGTAACTACATTTTTCTTGCATATGAAGAAGAATGTAATGTTTTCTATTATAAATAGTGTGGACATAAATAATATGTGCTCTATTTTACTCTGTTCTAAGCATCAAAAATAATTGCTAGATTACTCAGTTACTAATATAACTTATAGAGACACCAGTAGTCACAGAGATTTGACAGTATAGGAACAGACAGAGATGAAGCAGTCTTGCTACATTTCTGCAGAAGAAACTATTATATACCCAGAAAGGTAGATTATGACGATTATGGGGCAGCTGGTGGCTTAGTGGTTAGGGAGTTACCCCAGCAATCAGAAGGTTGTGGGTTCGAATCCCAGGACTTGTAGTGGCACCACTGAGGAACACTTGAGCGAGGTACTTTCCCCACACACTGCTTCCCGGGCGCTGTGTTCCTGACTGCCCACTGCTTCACTTGGGTGAATGAGTCAAATGCAGAGAAAGAATTTTGAGAGGTTCACACCGTGTGCTGTGTTCATGTATGACAAAAGGTCACTTCACTTCACTTTAACACAACAAGCATAAATATTGTCATGTTGTTCACTCGTCCTTTAAAGGAGGTGAATGTACTAATTGAAAGGGATACTTTTGAACAGCCTCTTTATCCAGTTTTCCAGTGATTTTCCAGCGATACTATAAGAGCATCCCGGGTGTCTGGGTGGCCAGGAAAACAAAGCAGCTAAGCAAATGTTGCTGTTGGTTGAGCATGGTGGGGCGCTGAAGGGTAAGCGCTTTGCTAATTAAGAGACCTATAGGAGGCTGCTGAGGTTAGTGCCTGTTTTCTGCCACCACTCCCACAGAGCTGTGATAACAGATACACACATACACTCCTGCACACACACACACACTGTGTTAGGCAAGGTCACTGTCAAGGTGTGCTAGGTAACGAATCCAGGTCGTGAGACAATTAAAGTCCTCTCTACTAACAGAAAGAGCCGTTGTTCAAAATTAATTAACTCAATGTTTGAAATGGCTCCTTATTGTCAGAAGCCTGGCTTTGTTGTTCCTCTCCGGCCTCGTCCACAATTTCCTTTCCATTTTCGAAAAAATTGTAAAGAGTGTTTTTGTAAACCTCTCTGTCCATATTACATTGAGAAAATCTTATGAAAATGGAAGTACTGAAGCACTGGAACATGTAAAGGTAACTTGCATAATACAACCTAAGGACAATAAGATATAACTTAAGGCACTTGTCCATTGGCATAAGGGAATTGTGGCCAGTCATCGTCCCAAAACCGCATCCATGGAGTCTGTCAGAGCAGCTTTTGTTATTGTGGTCTTTTATTATTTATAGTCTTGTTTTGAGTTTTTTCATTTTTTTCTCAGCATTCTTTAGCCATGAGATGAAAACCTAACCTTGTTAGTGATGTTCTGGACCACCTTCACGTTTCTCACAGCATTAAAGATAAATTTGTTAGTGTCATAGAAAACACCCATAAGGTAATTTTACTCCCAACTTCACAACACTAACTTCATTAGACTACTAATATTAACTGGCCTAATGTCATACAGGCCATTCTCAAAGAAAATCTGTGAGCCCTCTTAAAGCTCGGCCCTCTCTGAAAGCTTCTCCACCGAACAGCATCCTTCACGTAAAAATCAGGTAACTGTCTTAATGAGGACAGTGAAATGAGTGAGTCTTCCAGGTTCTTGTTCGTAAATACAAAAGGAGGTGTGGAAAAGGTCCATTATTGATGAACCAAATGCCTTGGTAAAAAAAAAGAAAGTATTTAATATTTGGTTTTAAAACATCAGTGCTGTCTGAACCTCTGATGGTTTGATTGTGTCACACTTGTGGGGCAGAACTGCTAAAAACCTGTTCACCAAATGTTCACAACTTACTGTGAGCAGAGTACAAAAAAACAGGCAGGCCTGTATGATAAGTGAGTGCCAATCAGTTTAGGGGCTTATAAGAAAAAGACACCATGAGGTACCTCACTGGTAACCAGTGATGCAAAGAATGGGAGTAATATGAGCCTAGTATGGTACGAGTCAATACCTTGGCTGCTGAGTTTTGCATGTATCTGGAAGACAAACTCGAAAACATTTACATGATACATGATACGTAGCACAAAAAACTGTTAGGATGAGACAAAAATAATGTACAAAAAACCCCATTAACTTGAGCTGTACTAAAGCCAGTTAATCCTTAGAATGCGAGCAGCACGGATCCGAGCTGGAAGTATAACAAATAGGTAATTGCTGTCACACAGCAAAACAACTCCTTATATGGAAGTTCCCCTGGTTTGTGTTGGTGCTCGAGGTGTCAGACGTCATGCTGAGCTTTGTTTGTTGTTCCTATGTCACGTAGAGCCAAAGTTATTGTAATTTTTTGATAAAACCATGTAATAATTATAACCACTATTGAGGTTTTAAAAATGACATAACATGCAAGTGCCCATAAAGAACAAAAAATCCCTTTTTTTAATCAAACTCAAGAACTTTGAACCCGGGAGAACTTTCAGGATTTCCAGCCACAAGTTTCCGACCACAGGTTAGTTTCTGTAGAGGGAGGGGGTCCGGAGAGCGCCCGAGTGGCGCCGCGCCGAGAGAAACTGCAGCAAACGCCGAGCGTGTAGGAGAGCAAACACCGGTTTTAGATTGTTTTACACCGGTTAAATGTGTTGAATTCAGATTTTACTGATACACTCTGAGTTCTAAGGGTTAAACGGAATTAATAATAGTGTCTTTAATGCAGGTGTGCAGATTGCTTTAAGTGCTGACGTTGTAGTCAGTATACTCAGAAAAGACCATATTGTGACATAATATAATATAATGATAAACATCATCATACTGTCCATCTCTGAGATAAAGTCTTACCTATTTATACTAAAAAGAGGACTTTTTTTCAGTGACCTAACCTGAGCCATCCTCATCCTCTTAGTAAAACGTCAGCAGTGCTTTCATTTCATCTCTATGTTACAAACGCACTCTTCAGACCAGACCTCAGCCCAAGCTGACAGGCCCAGTACAAAGCCCCAGCAAACCTTCTGGCCACACACTCTACAGCAACAAATGCTTTCACTGGTCAGTGACCATCAGTGACTCCATGTTTCTATAGATGTCACAGTATTTCATCAGTGTCCACTGGCTGGAAGGGCACCGTCTCTGAGGCTTCTTCACTCTTCTTTTTTTTTGCTCCACCCCCTCAGGCACCTGTGTGGAGCATCAGTCGCCTCCTAGTTGTCGTCTCGGCGTGTTTTCACTGAGACGACGCAAGCATTCTTATGCTCTGTTTAGCAAGTGTACTGCTGAGCAGAAAACGATTTGTAGTGACAAGTAATCCTGCTCTTTGTGATCTGAGAGACCCCGTCACCACTTACTATGAACTGAGGGAAAAATGCAGAAGTTTATTAATAAGAAAGCCTGAATCAGAAATCCATTGCCAGGGTTTTTTTTTTTTTACTGAAGGTAAAAAAAAGGTTACCTTCTCAATTAATTAGCAATGAAGCTGGGAATCACTGATAAAGGAAATTTGGACCCATGCTGATGCTAAAGTTTTTCCTGCATGCAGAGGTCTATACATAAACAAGCAGAAACTAGGATAACTCTACTTGACCTGGCATTGTATGGATACTGACCTCTAGTGCACCTCTAGTTAAGAGGCTTCCTTTAACCCCTTAGTGCGAAGCGTCATACGGGTGTGCCACTGACTACTTTCCAGTGAAGCGTACCATCATATCGGTGTGTTTTGGAACATTAAAAAATGAACGTTCTAACGTGATCCTACTTCTGACCAACACTGCAAGTTAATGTTGATTCAAGATTACAGATATGCCACCATCTTTACATTTGTTTTATAGTTTTACTTTTTTACATTTGACAGTCGATCCATAACGAAATCATACTAAACTCAGGTTGAGTCGGATCACTTGACGGACCTATTGGCGGATAGAGCGAGCACCGTGCGGGACACTCAAGAGCACAACGCGTGCAACAAAGAAACACAGACTCACCTTTTGATAAGCAATGCTGTATAACAATTCTTTACATTTCATTTTGTGCAGTTATTGAACATATTTACCATGTGTCAAAGCAATACCAGCAAATAACACTGCCACGCTGTTGTTTTGGTTACACACCTTTATAAATTGTCTTTATAGAGTATTTATGTTCTCCTTTATTCATTCACCACTACTGTGGCACTGTAACCTGCTCGTGCTGTTGTACAACAAATGTGATCATCCTGTCGAACGAGTCACGGGTTGAAGTCAAACAAATGACGCTAGCATCCAAGCTAACATTATCTCACTGATGAGGAGATATTTCGAAAATTAAAATCTTTCATTTAAAAAATCAACAACAATATCAAAGATGCTCACTGTCTGTATCACCACTGGCCTGAAATTGCTGCTCTGAAACTGTGGCTCTGCAGCTCTGCAGTCACACAGGTGCTACCTGAGCAAATACAAGAACAGTTCACAATAAAAAGTAACCGACTGTTGAAGTAAAAGCACGCCAGAGTACGAGCAAAAAAATTACGAAGCAATGGGTTCAACTGTAAACAAAAGTCTTCCCTGCTGAAGGGTTCAAAACAGCACATTTAAGCTTCGTCTTTGTCTGGTAAAGAAATTTGGAGTCCTCGAAAGGCTCTTCATAGTTTAATTAAGGCATTTTTATAGTCTTCATTTTACCATACTAATCTAGGACTTCAGTGTTTGTTAATATCTGTTAAGCTTTGTAATTATATTGTGGATCCAGTTAAGGGTTTTACACTGAGTGCTTTCTTTCTTTCAGCCAGTCATCCAATCTTCTGCTTTTATCTTTTACAAACCTACGTCAGGTACTGCGACAGATACAGCTGTAAAACACAAAGTCAGCTTATACGGGATCAGACAGGACAGATGAGCCATTTACAGCAGAGTGCCATGTCTCAGAAAGCAGAAGCATTAATAAAAAATGAACATCAAAGTGTCAATGAGGGAGACCGGAGAAAGGAGAGGTGGAGGGAGGAGGAGGTGGGAGGGAGAGAGGAAGAAAGGAGGTGGGCCGAGAGCCACAGTGGTCGCACAGATGGGTTAGAGCCAGGGCTGAACGACATGGCTAAAAATCCTATATATTTTTTCTGTATTGTTCAATATTGATAACTATTACCAATACTTCCTACATAATATATCATGTAGTAACATTTTTCTGAACAAAAATTCTCTCTCTCTCTCTCGCGCCCACACACACAGATACACACACACTACTTACTCTCTAGTTAATTTTTGTACTTGAAACTGCTGTCCCTGGAATTAATGATTGTAAGTCGCTCTGGATAAGAGCGTCAGCCAAATGCCCCATTTATATATATATATACATATATATAGGGAGCAAAACACACAACAGACTCACACATAAACATACACACAGCATACACACACATATATATGTGTGTAGGACCCCCTGCCTCTTGACTCCCCCTTTTCTCCAGGGACATGGACTTCAGTTTAGCACGTCTTTGCACTCTGCTTCTGTTGTACTTGCTGTGTTGCTAGCTCTGCTTCTTGTGGTGTGTTCAAGGGGATGACTTTATTATGCAACATGGCTGACAAACACATGGAAAGCAACAGGATTAAGGAATTTGAGTATAAATAAACAGCTGCCCTCTTTGGTTTTAAATGTATGGGAATATTTACAGCGAAATGACTGCTTTTTTTTGCATGTTTTGTAGTGTAACTGCTTGCAGTAGAAAATGTTTGGCTTGGTTGTAGAGCAGCAGTTTGACAAGCAGGGAATTGAAATAAAAGGTTCTAAATTTGACTTGACGTCTGCTCTCAGGTATTGTTGGGGGTGGTTTCAGCCTTATGTTCCTTCTCGCTCCCTCCGCTCCTCTAAGGAACATCGTCTGGCTCTGCCATCCCTACACACAAGGCAAACCCAGTCCAGACTCTTCTCTTCTGTGGTTCTCCACTGGAGGAATGAGCTGCCTAAGCCAACCAGAGCAGCAGAATCCCTCTCTATCTTCGAAAACCTCCTGAAGACTCATCTGTTCAGAGAGCATCTCCTCTCCTGGTGCTCTATCTATCTTCTTGCACTACTCCTACATAAAGATTTATCACTTAGTACTCTCCTCTGGTTCTCACACAGTCCTGAAACTTGAATGTGTCCTCATATTGTTAGTCGCTTTGGATTAAAGCATCTGCCACATGATGTAATGTAATGTTTACGCCCAGTCTTGGTGAAGATTCGATTTACTGCCAGCTGGTGCAATGGTCTTAAAGTTACGGCCAAAAAATGATGGCCCTCTTACCTTATGGCCAGGTGTATGCCCTGTTGGTGCAAACAGCCCCAGGTGTACATCACACGTAAACTTGCCCACTTGAGGAGAACAGAGTGAAGGATGACTCATCTAACTCTGAGTGATTTTTCACATTCCTGTAGATCAATGCCTGTTTTTTTTTCTACTGAATTCTTTAATGTTAATTTGTCTTTGCACTGGATTCCAACTAAAATATCCCTCTCTATGTAGTGAAACCACTATTAAAGCTGATATTCTGATCACATCCTGCACTGACATTCTCAATCACCTGTTGAACAGTTGTTTTTCTGTTTTTCCTTTTTCACTTAAATTAGTTACATAAATAGTAATTTCTCTCAATGTAGGACTCAGTGTGAGCCGATTCATTGTAAGGGACACAATCGTCATAAGGTTTACCAAGTTAGATTTATTTGTAAAAATTTGATCATTTTATCACACAGACTTAATATGAAGCACAAGAATGCAGTCATTTCTGGAGAGAAATTGGGAAGGAGTTAATCAGTGTGGCGGTAAAACACCGCAGCCGGGTGGCAGGTGTTGTTGCGAGACGGGATATCTATTCTCGAGCTTGTCGGATAACCCTCTGGGAATATGTATTTGAGGACTCAGCGCGAGCACTTGTGGAAGTTGTGATTTATTAAACACTAAAATAAGAGTTGCAAGCATTTATATGGGAAGTTGAGCTATTTTAGGAACATTGCTCTGAGCCCTCTAGACTGGGCTTGGGTGTGCAAAAGTAATGCTTCAGATTAGGCACCGCATTCATTCAAATCATCCGGGGTGAAAGGAATTTGCATCAGCGTGCATATTGAACAATGGGTGCATGCATTAAGAAGATGATTCATTGATTATTCTGGTTATGCCATGCTCTCTCTCTGATTATGTAACAGGTGCCTCTCAGGTCAAATCCATAAAGCATGCAGTGTTCACTACTCAAATATCAGCCTCTGGTCAGAAAATCAATGTGAGGCCAATTTTTCCATTTGCCTAAGATGGATAAGTAGCTCCCGTGGGTTAGAATTGTGTGTGTGTGTGTGTGTGTGTGTGTGTGTGTGTGTTTCCTACCACACCTCCCTGTGTGTGTTTCCTGCTGCCACTGTGAACCGGTGTCGCTGAATGGAGCCGGAGGTTCCTGCCTCCTTGTGCTAACTGAGAGAAAACAGACACACACACACACACACACACACACACACACACACACACACACCTGCCAACAGACAGCTTAGCTTCCTGCTCGCACCTCCCCTCACATAATCTTTTTACCTTGTGCATACTCCACACACACACACACACACACACACACACACGCAGGTTTATGTCTGCATATATAGTACTGTGCAAAAGTCTTATTCTCCTGAGAAAATTACAAATAAAAGCCATCTCTCTGGGTAGTATGCTTTCATTAGCTTTTACACCTCGTCCCCAGGTACACAGGTATTTTTTAATGCAGCCTTTACCTCTAAAATCCACACTGTTCTAAAAAATCCCCATCCACATGAAAACCTAAAAACACGCTGTCAAGAGCATGCCAAACATACAGACAGCAATAAAACCCTAACTGTAAAGCCATCTTGACCAATCACAAGCCAAAATAAAAGTTCCTGTTTCGGTAGGCTAACAAGGGTCTCATCCAAAACCTGTGACATTGTCAGTGGGACTGACATTGGTCAGTTCTACCAGTATATTTACTCACAAAACACCACTTGACCAATTCGCCACTGTTTTGACTAGTCACTGCTTTGTTAAAATCACGGGAGCAGGCTTTTGGTTTTTAGGTGAAATGCACTCATTTTTGACCACATTACATTTCTCAGTCTGTATTCACATGTAAAGATTTTTTTAGTTCAGTTCAAGTCTGAATTTCACTGATTGATTCAGTCATTGATTTAAACTGTAACGTAATATAGCATGGCCCCATGGTGGCGCAGTGGGTAGTGCTGTTGCCTAACACCTCCAGGGTTGGTGGTTTGAATCCGGGTTCTGGCCGTGTGTGTGTGTGTGTGTGTGTGTGTGTGTGTGTGTGTGTGTGTGTGTGTGTGTG